>PVHT021183632.1:10078695-10148737 GCA_004024745.2 Catagonus wagneri
TAATCTGTCCTCCACCTCGCTAATTCGTTTTTCTGCCTCCTGTATTCTACTGTTGGCTGTTTCTAATGATTTTTTTATTTCAGTTATTGTATTTTGCATCTCTTCTTGTTTAATTTTTACAGCTTGTATTTCTCTGCTCAGTGTTTCCTGTAAATTATCAGTCTTTGCCACCAGTTTATTTCCAATGCCTTGCATCATCTTCAGCATCAACACTCTAAAGTCTCTTTCTGAGAGGCTGATAATCTCATCATCACTGAGCTGTTTTTCTGGGCTTTTCTCTTTCTCCCTTATCTGGGTTAGAGTTTTCTGTCTTTTCATTTTTATAGGTTTTTGGTGTGGTGACCTTTTTGCCAACAATGGAGTTGTAGCCTCTCTTAGTTCTGGCCTTTGCCTCCTCTGTGACTAAAGTTGGTATGGGCGAGGCTTGCTGTAGGCTTCCTGATGGGAGGGACTGATGCCTGCTCACTGGTAGGTGGGGTTGATTCCTCTCCCTCTGATGGGTGGGGCTTTGTCTCTGGATGAGATTAGAGGCTGGCTGTGTGCCTGAGGGGTCTTTAGCAGCCTGTTTACTGATGGGTGGGGCTGAGATCCCACCTGAATCGTTGTTTGGCCTGGAGCTTCTCAGCACTGATGGGAGGGACCAGATTTTCCCAGAAATGGCCACCTCCAGAGAAATGCAGGCTGATGAATATTCCCGAGAGCTTCATCTCCAATGCCCTTCCCTCACAACAAGGCACAGTCACCCCTGTTTTCCCAGGAGATCCTCCAGGAATTGCTGTCAGGTTCCACCCGGATTCCTCTGGAGACTGCTTTGCCCTGGGACCCAGTACACGTGAAAGTCTGTGTGTGCCTTTCAAGAGTGTGGTCTCTGTTTCCCCCAGTCCTGTGGAGCTCCTGCACACAAGCCCCGCTGGCCTTCAATGCCAGATGCTCTGGGGGCTCTTTCTTTCTGTGCCCGATCCCCAGGCATGGGGATTTGACGTGAGGCTCAGAACTCTCAGCCCTGTAGCTGAGTCTCTGTGATGCAGCTACTTTCCAGTGTGTGGGGCTTCCCACCCAGGAGGTATGGGGTTGCTTCTATCGTGTAATTGCCCCTCCTACTTCTTGATGTGGTCTCCACTGTGTCTTCTGGAGCAGAGTATCTTTCTTGGAAGTTTACAGTCCATTTGGTTGAAGGTTGCTTGGCATTTGGTTGTATTTTTGCTGTTATTTGGGAGAGAAGTTGAGCTCCAGTCCTTCTATTCTGCCATCTTAATCCACCAACAGGAAATCTGGAGACGAACCTACTCGCTCAAACATTCAGGGATTAACCCATCCAGTCAATGCAAATCTCTTGCATTCTGGCTGCCCTGCTGGTGCCTGGTTCCCAGTGCTCAATCAGACTCATCTGTGAATAAGCCCCTCTGAGTGACATGCAGGTAGTGACATGATCACGTTAAAATGTGAAGACACTTCTGTGGAGGTGTGCAAAGCATCCCAACCCTGGCAGATCATCCAACTTTTGTGCAACTGAGGGTGCGTTTGCGGACAAGACAGAGATGGAAAAGTGAGACGTCCGTCTAAGTGAAGGCAGCAGTGGAGATGAGACTCAACCATACATCATGACTGATTTCCACGTGAGAGGATACTGATAAGCGTGAGCCTCCCTTCCTGGGCTGAAAGCTCCTTGGGACCACTCTGGCTTTCCTCTCCAGTGACCCCAGTCCAGCACAGGACCTGGCGTGTGGCAGAGGTTGAGCAGGTTCCCAAGGAAAGAACAGGGGAAACCAAAGAGGTACTGAGGAAAAGCTTGGTAACTTAGAGTTGTGGCAGATGCTCTTAGTAATCAGGCAGCTAAAATTATCTGTTTCTCTTAAGAGTTCACTTAAGTAATTTGGTCAATATCATCTTTCTAAGACTGTTTACATAGAGAATTTTATCACTTTTCCAGAGACCTATGAAGTTTATAAAACCATCTGATATCCCTGATCTAAGTGGATGCCCTCACAAACTTCTGATAGGGGAAAATATCAACCTGATGAGGTAGGAGGCTGGAATAAGTCCAGGGGCAACAATTTTGTTCTCACTCCTCCCGTTGCATCTTTGATGAGGTGTCTATATTTGCCTCCCTCCCTTATGCTGTGAGCACTCTGCATTTTCAAAGCAAATTCCAAAAAGCCTTGAGTGCCATCAGAGTTGCACCACCCGGGAGCTGAGTGAGCCTTGGGCACACACATAATTAAACCTCTCTGAATTGTAAATCCCTCTTCAGCCAAGTGCAGAAAGAACGAGATCTGTCCATGGGCAACTCCAGGTGAGCGCTGCTAATTTCTGGTGCCCCCAAACCCGACATGGTCAACCTCGACGGTTTCAGCCCCCCACCCTCCTCTTTCACATCATCCTTACTAACTTGGGAACAGGTCTGAGAAACTCTGTTCTCCCCACTCCCACTCACTGCTCCCCATTTTTAGAAAAATAAGGAATCATGCGCCTTCCAGAGGGCTCTCCATCTTCCACCTTTGACATCTCTCCAAGGTCCCAGGGCTCCCATCACCCCTCACCATCCTTCTTGTATTCCTGAGTTCTTACCTAGTTAGGGGACCTATCCCCCTAATTTCTCTACTTTCCCTTCCGAGACCCGTGGGGGCCACTTTGAATGCCTCTGTCTCTGCCTGCTGGCTCCATAACTCCTCACTATTACTTCAGAAGCTCTGACAACAACCCCTCCTCGGAACTCATTAGCTCGGCTTCCCCGTTAATTCATTAGCACTCAGGAGCCCTGGCAATGATCCTTCTCTTCCTCCCGCAGTCCTCACCCTTACAAATTTCATTTCTGAGCTTTCTCTCACATTTCGTTTATTGTGACATCATTTATGAAGTTCTCCCTCGACAGGAGTGGAGTCAAAAAATAACTATACATCATTTTAAATGGCTCTGGTTGGTAACTCTATATTTTAAGAATATCAAGAGGGAGAAAAGTGTCTAATGACAGGGCTACAAGTGGATAAAGAGCTGACAGGGTAATTGCATTACCAGATGCTTCCATACACCACTTAGCTGCTTCCTGGGCCTATTTGAAGCAACGGGTGTCAGGTCAGTAATTAGGCTCTTACAGACAAACTGGAAGTACAGTCTGATCTCTTCTGAACACCCCATCACTCCCATTTATGCCAAGTTCAGTGTGAAACACACCGTCACCCTTCTTTTCCTGCAAGGCTGCCAAAAGTCCCCGGGGACATCTCCCCCTCGATCCCTCCCAAGTTAATGATGTCAAGGCTTCCCCCGCATGTCAGAGAACCTGCTCCCAGGATGGCAGGACTTGGGTGCCCGTCGGTAACAAAAACACTCAGGAGCAACCTAGACTCTGCTCTTTGATTCTTCTCTTCTGACTGGAGGCTGAGTGACATTCACACGCAGGCCTTCTTTGTGCTCATCCCTTTGTTGGATTTCCTAATGCGTCCATCACCTTGCAAGAGTGCAAAGGCCACAAGAGACAGAAATGGCTTGAAGTCCCACATGAGCCATTAACTTGCTGGGGGCTGGGGGGGCACCGGCTGGGATCTAACGCCAGAGAGACACGATCCCAGCCACTGACACAGGATGGGGTCTACGGGGAAGGGATGGAAATGGGACCAGGCTAAGCCATGGAACTGTGGGGTCCTGGGAAGATGCCCTGTGCACCAGTCCAGGTAAAGCATCATAAAGGTACAGCAACAGCAGGTGATGACCTAGGGGAGCCATTTCTGCTGTAGGCGGGGTATTGAACTCTAACCTGAAGATAGCAAAAGTGAACAAACTGTCTCTGAAAGTGTCTGAAAGCAGCCGTCTCTGAAGAGGTCCATGAGTAGACCTCGGGGATGGCTGCCAGGCCAAGAGTAGCCAGAATGTCAAGCCGGGATGACAGAGAGGCGAGACAGTCGTTGTGGAGGTGTGCTAGCATTGCCCGCCCAAACTAGATTACCCCTTCTTCCTGGTAACAAGCATCCTAGTTTCTTTTTGGGAAAATTCATTCTCTTATCATCAATCCACATGGTCAAGTGAGGTTGCCTTACGCCACTTCTCCATACCAAGGTCCAACAGGAAAAGTCCTTGAATTATCAGGGAAAGGCTGCTTTCTTTCCACTGATGTTGCTGAGCTCATGAGTTTTAGGGGGCCACCTTAATGAGAGATACCACCTAAAAATAAAGCCAGCATGAAGGAGAGATGAAAAAAGGCCAGGCTCACGTGATATCATGCAGCTCCTGGATGCAGCCATGCCTGAAATAAGAAGAGCCTTTGGACTCCCTGGCTACGGGAAGCCATAAATCTCCTTTTATTTGATTTAAGCCAGGTGGAGGTGGGTTCCATTCCCTGACGATGGAATAATCGTAACCAACAGAGTTGGATGGAGTTCAGTCCTAGAAGAATCGCATAGTGGCCAACTCTGTAAGGAAAGTTCCCTTGACACGAGGAGCAACTGTCAAAGCTAAAAATGGATGTAGGTATTAGAACAAAGCAGAAACTGCTACCCAAACTAAGGCAAAAATCGCGTAGTCAGGGAAGGTGATCTCGAGTGTCGGGGTCCTTAAATGTCTCCCACTCGGCAAGACAGGATGGGCCTCCTGCTTGGGGCTGGGAGCCCAGCTGCAAGGAGAAGGTGCCGGTTTCCATATTTACCTTGGCCAGGGACTGTGAGCAGGCTGTTTTCTTCCCTGAGTCCTTGACTTCCCCATGTGTAAAATGAAGTGGTCACACCATTTGCTCTTGAGATGACCCTCCAACCCCTGAAAACTATAATCTCCTCTTCTTTCTAGTTCCCGTGTGGAGCGGTGCTGAAACCAAAAGATAAAATACCCTGGGTGGCTATTAGAGTCTCAGAAGGATGGTTCCTTGAACTAGAATAAAGGGTTTTTGAGAGCAAGGAGTTTGGCTTCTATTCCCATTACAAGGAATCTTCCGTCTGTCTTCGATTACCTTTCAACTGATCTTCCACACAGCTGTCTGGGAAAGGCTCCCAAAACACCAATGAGATCTTATTGTTTCTCTGGCTAAAATTTTCACGGGCTACAAAATCCACTGAGTCCCCATGAAGATGACGCGTGGCCAAAAATAACATTTGGAAGATACGAAGTCAGAGCATTGTCTTCACTGAACACTTGAAATCTTATGTAATTCTCGTTATAATGTCTTTTACATTCTCTAAAACCAGGACATAAGCAGCATCTATAAATGTTGCACAGTATGAGTTGACATGGTATGAATTTTATTATCCTATTTTTGTTTAATGTTTCTATAAAATCAGTAGAGAAGGAGAAAATGTGGAAGACAGACTGTGTGCCTGGAATATGTGTGAAGATGTGGATATATATATATATATATATATATATATATATATATATATATACATACACACAAGGGCCTCTGACTTTTTTAATAAGCGTCAGCTTATTCTAATTGCCTCGGCTCAGTCCGGTCCCGAAGTTGCTGTGTTTGTCGCAAGGTTTTAACAGTCTTAAGAGGTTCCTTGCCTTCTGGATCACTGGAAAGTCGAGTCAAGGTTCCGATGTAGAAAAGAAGCATCTTAACATCAGGTAAGCACTGGTCTTAAATGTAGCTTCCCACAGAACTGTTTTGGAGGTGGAATCTGAGAACTATGGGCGGGCTCTGCATTTAAACGCCAACTCAGTCTTCAGAATCTGCAGGAAGACAGGTTCCCCCTTCCATCACCCTTCAATGATGAGGCCATTTGTCAAAGAATGTTTTTTCAACGGTATCATCTTTCACAATGCCCTGTGGGGAATACGCTCTAGGCAGTTAAGCTTTTGCCCGTCCCTGAGCTGGAGTCTGAAGAAGCAAGGAGAAGCTTTTTAAAGAAGGTGGAAACTCAAGGCATACCTCAGGAAGAAGAACACAGATCATTTCGACATGTGGAAAATGCAGTCAGTGATGGAGAGACCCTCAGAGTATAGGGGGGAGGCCAAGTTCAAAGTAAAATTTCGGGAAGGGGAGTAGGTATTTCTGGCTGGGGAATGAGGAAACCAAGTTTTTTTGAGAATAGCCTGATGCAAGTACTGTCCTGAATTTAAGCAGAAGATTTTCTCAGTACAGTCTGACTTGTTTCCATGACTGAGTTTACTAGTCACTGATTGCAGTGGTGTGGAACTGCCACTTCCGGTCTCATTCAAAAAAGAAAAAAGAAAAAAGCTGTAAGACACTTATTTTTTAGCAAATACAAAAGATGCAAGGACCGTTCAGCCACGGCACCCGCCACCATGACTGGGGATATAGCATAGACCATCGTGGGCAGAGACCTGTGCTGTCACAGAAAGATGGAGATTGATACACAGGAGGAGCCCAGTTCGTTCACTTCCTCTCAGCGGGTGCTGAATTAGCCCCTCAGCCAAAGCTGGGCACAGCAAGAGGAGGGAGAGTAAGAGGACTGGGAGGTTACGACAGTATACAGATTTTCAGTATAGCCCCTCTCGTGGTTTTATCTGCAATGCCTGCACGAGGACGAGGATACTATAGTCAAAGTTGATGTTTACAAGGTTTTGGAAGTTGGTTCTCTTCAGCCCGGTGCAAGACACATCCTTCAGAAGCAGACTGAATTCTTGAGTCAGTTAACAACAGCTATAAATGTACCAAGAAAAAGAGCCCCTTATTATCCAAGCACCTCCTAATAATCCTCATTAGAAAATAGTTAATGAGCAGGTGCTGATAACAAGTAAGCCAGTGGAAGAGTATCCAGGAGAAGGGGCCTGATGCCATAGGAGCCACCAGGGGTTATGAGCATAGCTCCTGAAAATTCAACACCCTGAAAAGAGCATGAAAAAAAAATTATTAAGTTCACTGAACTTTCTACTATCTTAAAATTTGATTTTTAGCCCTAACATAGAGCATAAAGTGAAGAAAAGGAAGTGGGCATGGAGTTCACTGACTTGATCGTGAATGTAAGCTGGGTGGTTTAGCATTCAGTCACCTGATCTTTCATAGCCTCGGTTTCTTCTTTCCTCTCTTGTAGGATGGGGTGAACAAGCGTCCCCTCGTGGGGGTTGTTTTTTGGATTAGAAGTGAAATAAACAAAGACCCTGGCCAAGGACCTGCACCAGAGTCAGCATTCAATCTGCTCTAGTCAATATTATCATTGTTATGCTCAAGTTCCATTTGGCAAATGTGGACCACAAAGTAAATATTGACCTTGTAATTTTAGCCCAAACTCTTAAACTAAGTTGTCTCATGTTTAGGGAGATGTAAAGGCCCTGGATTCTCTTCTCTTTTAATCTGAGAATCACAGGACTAGTTCACTTGAAGATGGTAGAGAAAATGTGTTTTTTCTCTACCCTCAACTATCACACCCTACCAAAAGCAGTAATCTTCTTTATATCATCTTCAAATGATACAAGGGGCATGGCCATCACTTCAAACCACAAACTGTGGGATACACCTGCCAAATACCACCTGATCTAAACGTAGATGATGGAGGATGCTGTGCAACAACGCCTTCCAGCTTCGCTCTCGAGCAGAATGTATCGTAACTAAAATGCTGATTTTTTGAGCAGGGCAGTCAGCAGTTACTTGATTAAAAATCTAGGGTGGTGTATTAAATACAGGAGAGGTGAGTAATGGATTGTCTAAAGAAGAGTGAGCTCCAGGAATAAACACGCCATTGCCTCCTTGCTGATGAAATGGGTAGCGCTCAGGTGGATTTCTGAGAGGGAGCACAGGCAGCAAATTCAAGATTGTAGCACAGAGAATTTGTGGCCAGGCTGTTAACCACCGCAACATCTTGAATATTTGAAAACGCAGGCAAGACATCCCCCAGGACAAAAGAAATAACAGATCTTGTGAATAGAATGAAAGATTCCATTTTCCCAGAGTTCCATCGTGCCAGCTCACTTTGCTCCTGTCCTTCACATCATTTTTCTATAGAGAGCCTGAAAAAATTTTAACCATGCAAAGATGTTAATAGATGGATGGGCAGTGGGGTCCCTCCGTACAGCACAGTAGTTCACGTGTGATTGGGTCACTTTGCTGTACAACAGAAACTGAAGAAATATTGTAAATCAACTATAATTTAATTAAGAACATTTTTAAATTAAAAAAACAAAAGAAATATAACAAAAGTGTGTATTCGTATTGCAGGAGGAGTTATTCATGGTCATGGAAAAAGAGCTCAGAAAAATAATTCTGAGGGAATTTTTTCCTACATAAATGAACTAAAGGAAGTCAGACAATGGTTCAAAGATGAGATTATCAGATTAAAGAAGAGTTGATAATCTAGAAAGTGAAGACATTTTAAAGATGTTATTAGAGATGAAAACCCACTTTAGAAGTAAGAAGACAGATAACACAGTTCATTTTTTAAAAAACTTGGAGAATATACTTGAAGAAATCACACAAAATAAAACAGAAAAGAAAAGCAACAAAAAAGTATTACAGGAAAGTTAATACATAGAAAAGAGATGAATAAGAACAGGTATTTCTGGAGAAAGTAATCAAAGAGCTTTCAATGATATCTTAAAAGTAAGTTTTCTTACATGAAGACTAAATTCTACAGAGAAGGTAATACTTATACCTCAGGAAAAAAATAATAATAAAACGTGTTTAACCTTAAACTAAATCCCAGTGAAATGACTGACCTTCAAGTGCAAAGGAAAGAAATCGTAAAGGCATTTAATAAGAGAAGCAAATTACCCAGATATTCCACGATATTCAGTGCCAGAAAAGAAACAATAAACCCCCAGATTTCATGCAAAGCCACGTGGGCCTTCAACTGCCAAAGTAACAGGTACCATCAGGGACGCAATAGCTAAGGAGCTAGAGCAGCCCTGAGACAGTCTTTAAAAACATACTGAATTATAAACCCAGTCAGTTATGCTGGAGTAAATAACGAACTCAGGACTAGAGAAGCTCCATTAAGACTAGTGGAAGGCATGCAGTCCATTCACGTATAGAAGTACGATTAAGTAGCTGTAAAAAGTATGACTAAAGAACAAGTGAGGAGTTCCTGTTGTGGCTCAGTGATTAACGAATCCGACTAGGAACCATGAGGTTGCGGGTTCGATCCCTGGCCTTGCTCAGTGGGTTAAGGATCCGGCGTTGCCGTGAGCTGTGGTGTAGTTTGCAGTCGCTGCTCGGATCCCGCGTTGCTGTGGCTGTGGCGAAGGCCAGCGGCTACAGCTCCTGTTAGACCCCTAGCCTGGGAACTTCCATATGCCGCAGGTGAGGCCCTAGATAAGGCAAAAAGCAAAAAAATAAATAAATAAACAAATAAAAATAAATAAAGAACAGGTGAGAGTTTCCATTGTGGCTCAGTGGGTTGCGAACCTGACTAGTCTCCATGGGTATGCGGGTATGATCCCTGGCCCTGCTCAGTGGGATAAGGATCCATTGATGCCGTGGGCTGTGGTATAGGTCACAGATGCCACTTGGATCTGGCGTTGCTGTGGCTGTGGTGTAGGCCGGTGGCTACAGCTCCAATTCAACCCCTAGCCTGGGAACCTACATCTGCTGAAAAAAAAAAAAAAAAAAAGAAGTGAATTATAAAAGGGATGCAACAAGATAAATTTTAAATGTGAAAATAATAATATATAACTAGTAAAAATCAGGGACTGGAGGGAGAGATGATGAAAGGAAGCACTGACTGGCTAACACTTTCACTTTTCCTAGATAATGAAAAATGAATAGATAATTCTTTAACTTTCAGATGTTCTTCTGAAAATCTCAAGTTTTTCCCAAAATGTTCTCTCATTTTTAAATTTTATTTTTATTTTATTTTATTGAAATATAGTTGATTTATAATGCTGTGTTAATTTCTGCTATACAGCAAAGTCATATATACATATTATATATATATTCTTTTTCATTATGGTTTATGACAGGATATTGAATATAGTTCCCTGTCCTACACAGTAGGACCTCATTGCTTATGCATTCTATATGCAATAGTTTGCATTCTGCTAATCCCAGTCTCCCTCTCCATCCCCCACCCCCTCCTCCTTGGCAACCACAGGTCTGTTCTCTATCTCTGTGAGTCTTTCTGTTTCATAGATAAGTCAGTTTGAATCATATTTTAGATTCCACATATAAGTGATATCATATGATATTTGTCATTGTCTGACCCGCTTCAATAAGGGTGATAATCTCTAGGTCCATCCATGTTACTGCAAATGGCATTATTTATTTCATTCTTTTTTTATGGCCCAGTGGTTTTCTATTGTGTATATGTACCATATCTTCTTTATCCATTCATCTATCGATGGACTTTTAGGTTGTCTCCATGTCTTGGCTATCGTGAATAGTGCTGCAATGAACAAAGGGGTGCATGTATCTTTTCAAATTATAGGTTTTTCCAGATATATGTCCGGAAGTGGGATTACTGGATCATATGGCAACTCTGTTTCTAGTTTTTTTAGGAACCTCCTACATAGTTCTCCATAGTGGTTGCACCAATTTACATTTCCATCAGCAGTTTAGGATTCAGAGTGTGCCTTTTCTCCACACCCTCTCCAGTGTTTTCTTTTTTTTTGTAGACTTTTTAATGATGGCCTTCTGACTTGTGTGAAGTGGTACATTATTGAAGTTTTGATTTGCATTTCATAATTAGCAATGATAAGCCTTTTTTCATGTGCCTATTGGCCCCCTGTATGTCTTCTTAGGGGAAACATCTATTTAAGTCTTCTGCCCATTTTTAATTGGGTTGTTTTTTGTGGTTGTTATCGAGTTGTACAAGCTGTATATTTTGGAAATTACGCCCTTGTCAGTCACATCATTTGCAAATACTTTCTCCCATTTTGTAGATTGTCTTTATTTTGTTTATGATTTTCTTTGCTGTACAAAAGCTTGTAAGTTTTATTGGTTCCCATTGTTTATTTTCGATTTTTTTTCTAGTGCCCTGGGAGACTGACCTAAAAAAACATTGATAAAATTTGTCAAAGAATGTTTTGCCTACGTTCTCTTCTAGGAGTTTTATGGTGTTGTATCTTATACGTAAGTCTTTAAGCCATTTTGAGTTTATTTTTGTGTATGGTGTGAAGGTATGTTCCAACACCACTGATTTACGTGTGGCTGTTCACCTTTCCCCACTTGCTGAAGAGTATCTTTTCCCCATTTTATATCCCTGCCTCCGTCGTCAAAGATTAATTGACTGTAGGTGTGTAGATTTATTTCTGGTCTCTCTGTTTTGTTTCATTGATCCATATGTTTGTTTTTCTGCCAGTTCCATGCTGCAAAAGTTTTATCTCATTTTTAACGAAAAAAATATTTACCTAAAGATCAAGTTCTATATAAAGTAAAAAAGGCACTTGATTCTTATTAAAATCATGATTATGTTTTTTCTAGAAATAGATGTTTTTCTAGCTATACTTTAATTTGTTTCTTATTATATGCATAAAGGTTCCCAAATAATGATTAACAAATTTTGACAACTGTCATTTCTGAGTGATTTAAAATAAGATTTTTTAAACTTTTTCACTTCCCTAAATTTCTTACATTTCCCATAATTACCAGAATTTTTAATAAAAGAATATTTATTTATTTATTTATTTATTTTTGTCTTTATAGGGCTGCACCTGAGGCCTATGGAGTTTCCTGGGCTAGGGATCCAATCAGAGCTGTAATCGCCAGACTACGCCACAGCCACAGCAACATGGGATCCAAGCCACATCTGCGACCTACACCACAGCTCACAGCAACACCAGATTCTTTACCCACTGAGTAAGGCCAGGGATCGAACGCAAGTCCTCATGGATACTAGTCGGGCTCATTAACCGCTGAGCCACAATGGGAACTCCCATTTATTTAACCTGCAACAAAATTTGGCATCAGAGAAGAACCTGTAAGAAGAGAAGTGAGTAGGACCACTGGCCACGTGGTCGGCCATCTCACCTTTTTCATGGCTTCTTTGGCCCAAGTTACAGGAGAGCTAAGTATGCACTTATCTAATGCTCTGCTTGCATTTGTAGGTCAAAAACAATCCTCCCCATCACTCTCCCCTGAGCCGTGATACCAGCCAGAGGCATCGGAGCCTCTGGAGCCCCAGACCCCCGACAAGAGGGTTTGGTGAAGCGCCATCTTGGAACAGAGGACTCTCAGCTTCTGTCAGGGTCCTCTCTCCTCAATACCATCCAGGGCCCCCCACTGCTCTTAGAGTGAACTTGGAATCCTCCCCACATCCCAGAGGGCCCTGGGACCTCTTTCTACAGCCATCTCACTGCCCCTACAGCCACACCAGCATGCTTGCCGATTCCCAGATGCGCCAAGTTGACTCCCAGTGCAGGTCCTTTGCTTCTCTTTTGCCTGAAAGGCTCCTCCCCCAGATATTTACATCTCACCCAGACATCAGCTCACCACCTCGGAATGCCCCCATCGTGACCTGTTTCGCCCTCCCCTGAAACCCTTTATTCTCTTCTTAGCTCTCTTCAACCACCTCATTCACCTGTTTGTTTATTGTGTCTTCTCCCCTCTAGATGAAGGATCACCTCTGGTTGTTCTCCACTGGGTCCCCAGTGACTAGAACTGCCCTGGCATATCATAAATACCAGCCAATGTCAGGGCAACAAGGACTGACCTCATGGACATGGGATCCGTGAAGAATCACATGGTCCCAACTGAAGAAGGGCCTTCACTTGAGCCAGTGCTCTGCTGTCGCTATTTTGAGATTCTTAATTTCGGAAGAAAGGTCTCATATATTCATGGTGCATTGGCACCTACAAATTAGGTAGTTGGTTCTGTGTGGGAGTTAAAAAAAAAAAAAATGAATGAATGGTTGGTAGAGACAAACTGTTACATTTAGAATGGATAAGCACTGAGGGCCTACTGGACAGCACAGGGAACTCTATCGGGAATCCTGGAGTAGAACATGATGGAAGATAGTATGAGAAAAAGAATGTACGTGTGTGTGTGACCAGTTTACTGTGCTGTAGAGCAGAAGTTGACACAACAGTGTACAACAACTATACTCTAATGAAAACAAAATTTAAAAAAAGAAGAGGGAGCTCCCTTCGTGGCTCAGCAGTTAATGAACACAACTAGGATCCATGAGGATGCGGATTCGATCCCTGGCCTCACTCAGGGGGTTAAGAATCCTGTGTTGCCGTGGGCATTGCCGTGAGCTCTGATATAGGTCATAGACGTGGCTCGGATCTGGTGTTGCTGTGGCCGTGGCATAGGCCAGCAGTTGCAGCTCCAATTCAGCCCCTAGCCTGGGAACCTCCATATGTCACAGGTGCAGAAGGAAAAAGAAAAAAAAGAGAAAAAGAAAAAAAGAAGGCGGTGTGTTTGCAGCATGACCTTGGACAAGTCATTGGCCCTTCCACACGAGGAGTTTCCCCTTCTGCAAAAAGGCAGGAAGGGAAGAGGCAGACTAAGCTACCCTCCCTCTCGTCCTCCCCCCTGTAAATGACCACTAAGTCCCCTGGCAGCCGCCATGTGTTAGGTGCATCATAGGTTCTGGCTACTCGGAGCAGCATCTCCTCTGGTAAACAACCCCATACAGTAGGTGATTATTTTCTCCCAGTTTTTCAGAGGAGTGCAGGACCCGGAAGATTTCATGCATTTTTTCCCACTGTCGCTCAACTTTCAGATGACCAAGATGGCAACTTACCTGTCTGACTCGAAGCCTCTGCTTCAAGCCGCTACACAGCCCTGTCCAATGCCCCCAGTCTCATCCCGCGTCCCCCCTAGCTGGTCTGAAAACAGAGCCAAATTGAATTAGGAGTAGGGAGTAGAAGCTTCTGCATGTTTCATGTGGTTTTTCCTACTGGCCACCCTCCAGTTAGCTCGGGTCGGAGAACTGGGCTCCCCATCCCCCCGCTGGCATGAAGCACCCCTCAAACCCACGGAAGTCAGCCTCCAAGGGGGCTTCTGTGACTCAGACCTGCAGCCTGTCACTCACACTCAGCCGCATCAGTTGAAAGAGTGGCTGTCCCCAAGAAGCTGGATTCCACGTTTCCCTTCCATGTCTTCAAGGTGGAGACTCAGAGGCTTGATTTGGTGACAAAAGAGTGCCTGTGCGGCTGCAAGGAAGTGGGTCTGGGGATGGATCCTCTGTGTGATGGCTGCAGCCCTTTTGCCAGGCTCACCCTCTGACAGTTATGACTCCTGCAATAAATTCTTCAGTAAAACAAACAGGCACGCAGCGAATTTATTAGTCTGGGCACTCTGTGTTACTTAAAGTAACAGCTAGTCTTAAACAGGTAACTACTGCAGTAAATAAGCCAGTTTATTTAGACACTGTCAGCCCTAAGTGTTCACGGGGGCCTGGAGAAAAGGCATTGGCCTTTCTAAGCATGATATATGCCTGCGTAAATTACGTTTCCCACTCAGAGGTTTGAAGGCAGCAGAACACCGAGGACGAGCGAGGCATCTCAGAACACCTCCACGAACTTCAAAAAGGCTGTGGGCGGAAGATACGCGACTAAATACGGAAGTGTCTGTCTAAGTGGAATATGTGTATGTGCTCTCTTTGTAAAATAAACCCATGTTCTGAATTTTCATAGTACGGGGGATACATGTAAAATAGATTAAAGTTTTTTGGTTTGGGAGAGGTTTGTTTGTTTTTGTTCGCTTGCTTAGTTGGGTTTGTTTTATTGTTTTGTGTTTGCTGAGTGGTTTGTAGAGAATTAAATGCAATAGCATATAGGATAAGAGAAGGGAAAACTAACATTTGTTGAACTGGGCCCTTGGAGGTCGGGCAGCTTGACTTATAAAAGATATATAAAGACATGACATATAAAGATACCTTCCAGGGCCTAGTGCAGCTCCAGGCACCAAGTGCAGGCAAATAATAAAGGTTGGTCTCCTGGGCCAGATTCTAGGGCCGCACCCGCAGCATATGGAGGTTCCCAGGCTAGGGGTCTAACAGGAGCTGTAACCGTCGGCCTTCGCCACAGCCACAGCAACGGGGGATCCGAGCCGCGTCTGCAACCTACACCACAGCTCACAGCAACGCCGGATCCTTAACCCACTGAGCAAGGCCAGGGATCGAACCCACAACCTCATGGTTCCTAGTCGGCTTCGTTAACCACTGAGCCATGATGGGAACTCCTGGGCCAGATTCTAAAGTGGGCTCTTTATTGCAAATATATGTTGGGTCAGGTGTCAGACTCCTTGAGCTGCTGTAACAAGGTCACCACAAACCGAGAGGCTTAAAGCACAAAGATTTATCCTCACGTTATTGGAGGTGGAAAGTCTGAAATCAGGGGTCGGCAGGGCCGTGCTCGCTCTGACTCCCTGGAGCAAACCCTGCATCTCTCCCAGCCTCTGGTGACGGTGGCCGTATTTAGCTTTCCTTGACATGCGTCTTCCTCCTTCCACCTCTGCTTCCATCATCTCCGTATCTGTGTCTTCTCTTCTTATTAGGACACCAGGCATAGTGGGGCAAGGGCTCACCCTACTCTAGTGTGACCCCGTCTTAGTGGTTTACATGGCCAAATAAGGCCACATTCTGAGGTTCTAGGAAAGACATGAATTTGGAGGATGCTATGCAGCCAGTATAGACACCTGGTTTCTTGCATCAAGATGCTTCAAAGAGTATCACTGCAGCTTAATTTTGCAGTATCTTTTTTGGGGTAGAAACCCTAACGCATGTCTTACAGATGAGGACACTGAGATTAAAAGGTCAAATAACTTCTTGCACAATGTTCTAAAACAAGTAATTGATGAAGCCAGTGTTCCAGCCCAGCTGTGATTCCAAAGTCTTCCTTTTCCCCAAGGCACTGAGAGGCAATCCCTTGTCCTGTGCTCAAACCACGTGAAGATTTCTTCTAGCCCTCTCTTCTTTCTTTCTTTCTTTTTTTTTCTTTCTGTCTTTTTAGGGCCTTATCCATGGCATACGGAACTTTCCAGGCTAGGGGTCAAACTGGAACTGCAGCTGCTAGCCTACCCACAGCCACTGCAAAGCCAGATCCGAGCTGCAACTGTGACCTACACTGCAGCCCGTAACAACACGAGATCATTAACCCAGCGAGTGAGGCCAGGGATCAAACCTGCATCCTCAGGGATATCAGTAGGGTTCTTAACCCACTGAGCCACAATGGGAACTCCTAGCCCTCCCTTAAAAAAGCAGCATGTGTGCAGGAGAACATGTGTGTCTATGAGTTTAATGGTGTTCATCTCATTGGAAAACATAGTCTGAATTGTTTAAAGGCCAGTTGTCAGAGCTTAAAGAGCCAGGGCCAGGAGAAGACAGTATATAATGGAACCACAGCTCTCTTAAGACCATATTTGGATGCAGTCGCCTGTTACCCAGAGCCCTGAAAATAAATGCACCGATAAATAATTATTTCCTGCCCCATATATGACCAAATATGACTGTGCCCAGTCTGGAGGCCAAGGAGCCAACCCATTGTTCAAATGCCGAACCCCACCCCCTGCTGGGCTGCACAAAAATGTGGTTTCACTTTCCTGTGAATCCCAACTCAAAAAATAGAATGGCACACAGTCAGCAGATGCCTCGTGCTGGCTCGCCACGGCCCGGCCCTGGGATCAATTAGAAAAATACGGAGCTGTGGGCTTTGTCCGAATATGGGCAGGAAAACAGTCTCCTCCAGATCTGGGGATCCCAGCACCTCCCACTTGAGAGAGCGGGCACAGCCTTACACAGCGGTCCCTTCTCCAGAGGTGTGACTGCTGGAAGGGACACCGTCCGTGAAATCCACTGCACTTGGCCTTGGGGCAAGTTCTAAGGGAGAATGAGGACACCGAGGGAGGGACCGTGCAACCACGAAACTCACCAGGCTGGAGACAGGAGGGCTAGGCTTGGGTTTGGAACCTGCTCTATTTCTTGCCCACTGGCCGAGGGACTTTGGGCAAGTCGCTTCGCCTCGCTGGTCTCTTTACGTGACATGGACCGTGCCCACCTAGGTGCAGACCTGAGAAGCCAGCACAGGTGCAGTTCCTCACCCAGAGGTCGAGACAGTCGGGAGATGCCCTCACCCCACTCCTCACGGTGGGGAAACCAAAGTGGGTGTTGAGTCCACTACAGTTCTGACCAGCAGCATCAAGCCTTGGAAGTCACATTATGCTCAGTGAAAGAAGTCAGACAGAGAAAGAAAAATACCGTATGATCTCACTTACACGTGGAATCTAAGAAACACGACAAACTAGTGAATATAACCCAAAAGCGGCAGACTCGCTGCTACAGAAAATGACCTCGCCGGGCGGGGGGCGGGGCAATCCAGGGGTGGGGGCGGCGGGAGGGGTAAACTCTCCCGTGTAAGACAGGCTCTAAGGATGGATTGCACAGTATGGGCGGTAATGCCCTTGTTTTCTAATAACTGTAAATGGAGCGTAACCTTTAAAAAGGGTATTAAAATATATATTTTTTAAAAATAAAATGTTAACAAAAGAAAGCCGAAAAAAGATTCACACCCAGACCTCCGTTATAGTCACGGTTATGCTGTTCAGAGTAGACAGAGCTGAGGACCCCAGATGAGAAGCCGACTTCAAAAGGTGTATTTCCGCCCCAGTGTCTGTCCCGGCGGAATCTTAACCTGAAATCCTGGGTGCCTGTGTTCCCTTGTGCGTCTGCGCACTGGACCGTGGGCTCCATCTACGCGTCTGCCACGCTGGACCTTTCATCTCAGTACATCAAGTGCCTGCTGGACGTCCCGGCAGACGGATGGCTTTAGTGAAGGTCTACTGAACAACGCAAGGGGACAGAAACCCTCCGCTGTGCGCGCATAGCATCAGCACTTCCTCTGCTGTGGCCCTGGGCCATCCTGGGGGCGACTGCGTGTCTGCGCGGGTTTCTTCCAAGCTGCGCGGCACCAGCCAAACTCCCCCTATCGCGCTCCTACAACTTCGGGCGGCGCCTGGTCCACAGCAGGTGCCGGGAAAATCGATGCCTCACAAAGACTGAGCGGCTTTCCACAGCCCTCTGGGGCAAAGGAGGGGAGACAAGGCTTGACCTTGCAACCTTGCAGAGCGCCGGATACCGTACTGCGACCTTCCTCTCCGCTGCTCATCCCAGCGGTGCACGCACATGCGCCCGCGTGCACACACGCAGACACGCAGCCTTACCCCCGTTTCTACAAATGTGCAAAATTGAGGCTGGAGGAATGAGGCAGCCTGCCCCGGACCACACAGCTGCTGAGCGTCGGCGTTCCAGCGGAGCTCAAGTCTGACGGCTAAAGCTTCAAAAGATGGATTTCAAAATCGCAGGATAACGCCCCCCTGCTCTGCTATTTTATAGAACCGGCTGGAAGCCCCTCCCTTCCTGACCTGCTGCCAGGCTGGACAGGGAACTCTGAAGGCTGCAGGCGGATGCTTCTGGTCCGCACCTTGAACACCCCAGGACCTCCGCACAAACCTGGGGCCCGTGGTCATGGCTGGGGAGTGGTGGCTGTCAGGAAAGGACCACCTCCCTGTGCCCTGGGGGCAGGAGCCGGGGCGCTGATCCACACGCCAGCATGAGCTGAGCCTAAGCACGTGTCCCTGCAGACAGTTGCCACCAGCCAGGGAATGGCATGCCACTAGCTGTGGCCGTGGTTTTCTCAGGCGTGTGGGAAGTCACTTTGCAGCGTGACATCCAGCCTCCCGCGGCCGTCTGCACTCACTGGCTAAGGGGCCCCAGGTCAGAAGCACAGAACTGATGGAGAGAAACTGTGAATCCCAGAGGCACCAACAACCCATTTAGGAAGGAAGGACCGACACTGGAGAATTTAATAGCAGCTTAGGGCACGCTATCCGTTTTGACCCTCCAGTCGATGCCGGCACAGTCATTTTGCAGATGAGAAGACTGAGGCTCGTCAGACATGTGGAGAAGGAGGACGGCGGTAGAGCAAAGTGTTTCTGCTGTGGACCAATGTTAAATTTGGGAGCAAGACGCTAAAATTAAAATCTGGAGATTCCTTGGCCAGATCAAAAGTACTCTGCATGGAGCTCCTGCCGTGGCTCAGCAGAAAGGAATCCGACTAGTGTCCATGAGGACGCGAGTTTGACCCCTGGCCTCGCTCGGTGGGTTCGGGATCCAGCGTTGCCGTGAGCTCTGGTGCAGGTTGCAGACAAGGCTCAGATCTGGTGTTGCTGTGGCTGTGGCGTGGGCCAGGAACTTCCATATGCCACACGTGCAGCCTTAAAAAAGCAATACAAAAAAAAAAAAAGCTCTGCATATAAGCCCTGGACAGCAGGGAACCACGCCTGTCTCTTCCTTTATAAGAACCACCCCCACCCACACTGCTTGTCTGAATTCTCTTCTTTATCTGCCCTGAAGGGACTGGCACAACCCAGCCTGTGCTCTGGTATGTTCCTTTGGGGGCTAAATGGACTGTATTCTAAAAGTTTTATGTGTCCGCTCATGGCAGATTTTGAGCCCGGGTCTCGAGTGACATCCGTGAAGCACTTGGGGGCACACAAAGCATGAAGCTGTGCGTGGGCCTCCAGCTTTCTGAAGCAGAAGGAAACTCATCTACCTGCTTAGAAAGAGGCTCAGAGAGCCAGGACCACTGCCCATCGCAGGACAGGCTCACAGCTGCCCGCTCCGGGCTTCTTTGTTTTTTGTTTGTTTGTTTCAGTTTTTTCTTTCTTTTTTTTTTTCAAGGTCGCACCCATGGCATATGGGGGTTCCCAGGCTAGAGGTCAAATCGGAGCTGTACACGCTGGCCTACACCACAGCCGCAGCAGTGCTGGATCCTTAACACACTGAGCGGGGCCATCTCATTCTCATGGATACTACTTGGGTTCGTTAGCCCTGAGCCACAGCGGGAACTCCCCACTCCAGCTTGGAGTGGGGAGTTCCCGCTGTGGCTCAGGGCTGCATGACTCGACCCAAAGACTGTCCTCGAGACCCCCGGCCCATTCAGCACCCCCGTATCTCCAGCCTCTGGTAACCCCAGGCGTCCCCTTCGCGAATCCTCGGCAGACACGGCCAGAGCAAACTGGACTCCTCGCCCCGTTTCATCTCCAGCACACCGGACGCATCAGCCCGTCTTGTCTTTCCAATGAGGCCAGTCCTGAGCTGCAGAGAAACAGGAAACCACTCGCAACCTCAGACCCATCCAGATGCAGGAAACCGGGCAGGGACAGCGGCGGCCCCAGCAGCGACGTCAGCCCTGAGCCACGGCACCACACCAGCAGCCTGCCGGACGCTGCCCAGGCCTCCCGCCGCAGCCCAGGGCCAGTCCTGGGGAGCAGAGCTGGGAAAACAGGATGTACCCCCCACTACTCCGTAGCCGCAATGCCTTGAGCAAGGCTCTCCCTCTCTCCCTCGCCTGCAAAGTTCCTGCGAGAGACCTGGAAGCCTGGCCTTAAAGGACCATGGGGGAAACACACCAGGAGGAGAAGTCTGCAAATCCCAGTGCAATGCCTGGCATAGAGGAAGTGCTTTTAGGACCAGGAAGGGGCAGTCTCTTCACAGGAGCTGTCCATGTGTGTGCCTTGCAGCTGCACTGAGAGAACGGTGTTGGGGGCCCCGTTTTACAGACCAGAACACTGAGTCAGGGGTCTGTGTAAACTGCAGAGGAAGAGCATGAGTTCAAATCAGAGAGCTCCAGCTTCAGATCGCAGCCCTGCCAACTGACTGCCGTGACTCTTTTCATCTTCATTCTTCATGTATTTATTTCAGGGCTGCACCCGTGACATATGGAAGTTCCCAGGCTTGGGGTCGAATCAGAACTGCAGCTGCCGGCCTAACACTGCAGCCACAGCAATGCCAGATCCAAGCACATCTGCTACCTACGCCTCAGTATGCGGCAACACAGGATCCTTAACCCGCGAGCGAGGCCAGGAATGGAACCCACATCCTCTCTGATCCCATGTCAGGTTCTTAACCTGCTGGGCCATAACGGGAACTCCTGACGTGACTGTCTGGACCATGCTGACCACGCTTCACACCCTGTGGTGTTGTCCTTGGCTCCAGTGTAGGATGGAGGCGTCCGAGGTCCAGAAAGGACCCTCAGGGAGAGTGGAACTGACATTCAATTTGGTGGCAGACCTCTGTAGATTTTCAAGGCCTGTCCTTCCATGCTGCATATCTAAGACCCCCTCTGTGAAGGCTCCAGTAAAGGACTTGCAGTGCTGGCACTTCAGAAGAAGTACATAGAACCGAAACAAAATGCTGAACCTGCTGGGCTCTGTGGTGGGTGGCACTGAATTGGCGATTTCCATGAAGGATCGTTTAACCACCTCCCAACCCTCCAGGGCTTCCCTTCGCTCCTGAAAGGCCGGCTGCTGTTTCGTGAAAATCCGCACAGTCATCCGCGTACCCCAGCCCAAGACTCAAAAGTTGGCAGTCCCTCAAAAAACTCAACACAGAATTACCATGTGATTCAGCAACTCCACTTTGAGGTCAACAACCAAAAGAATTGAAAGCACAGACTTAAATAGGTATTCATACACCCATGTTCATAGCAGCATGATTCACAAGAGCCAAAAGATGGGAACAACCCAAGTGTCCATTGAAGGATAAACGGATAAGCCAGATGCAGTCTATCCAGCTGATGGAATACTATTCAGCCCTGAAAAGGAAGGAAATAATGACACAGGCTCCAGCATGGCTATATCTCTAGGACGTTGTGCTCAGTGAAATAAGCAAGTCCCCAAAAGGCAAATATTGCATGATTCTACTCACATGAGATACCTAAAATAGGCAAATTCACAGACAGAAAGTAGAATAGAGGTTAGTAGGGACTGGGGAAGGGGAATGAGGAGTTCTTGTTTAATGGGGATGGGATTTGCGTTGGAGATGATGAAAGAATTCTAGGAAGGATGGTGCTGATGACTAAAGGGTGGTGTGACTGTGCTAACTGCTGCTGAACTGCGCACCTAAAAATGGATAAAATGGTAAATTTTGTGTGTACTTTTGCAAGATTTTTTGAAAAAAGGAAAAAAGAAAAGAAAAAAGAAAGCAGCTAGCAACATTCACTGTGGATCTTCCTTCCAAAAGTTCACTGCAGTGCCTGTCTGGTTTGGACTGAGATTCCCCCGAAACGGGTGGCCAGTATGAGGCAGGTGTTCTCTTCCTAAGGACCCTTCAGGAAAACCCCCAAGGTCATGCCCTTGCCCAGCCCCCACGCATGCACCACAAGCACTGTCTTTACTCATGGGTGTGAGGGGCACCCAAGAATTGGGGTGCCACAAAACAGTGCCATGCTTGGTGGGAGCACCAAACTTTCCAACAATGAGTGTTCCCATGAAGACAAAGAGTGTTTCAGATCTTTTACAAAGGTGGGGGGCGTGGGGGGGGAGGGTTACCAAGAAAAAGAAAGAGCCATGCTTGTCCCTGAAATTTGACAGTCACAGATCTTCATCCAAAGGAGCCACTGAGTGTGAGCTGTGAATCTTTGATGAAAACAAACACAGCAAGTCAAAAGGCTTTCACGTGATCTGGGCACCGAAGGAGCACACAGCTCTCTCCAAAATGCTGGCTCACAGTTCAGAGAAGGAGTTGACCAGCCAGGCCTAAGACCCTTCATTGTAACTAACATTTTTATTTTATCTTGGGGAAAAAAAAAAAAAAAAAAAAAAAAAACCTCTGCCCAAATAAAGTGACATTGGAAGATTACCAAATAACTGAAGATTTTCAACCCAAGGTGTTCAAACCCTGATGAATGGGTTAAGAACCCAGCAGAGTATCTGAGAGGATGCGAGCCCAATTCCTGACCTTGTTCAGCGGGTTAAGGACCTGGCGTTGCCGCAAGCTGTAGCATAGGTTACAGATGCAGCTCAGATCCAGTGTTGCTGTGGCTGTGGCCTAAGCCTGCAGCTGCTGCTCTGATTTGACCCCTAGCCTGGGAAGTTCCATATGCCACAGGTGCAGGCGTAAAAAAGAAAAAACAAACAACAAATAAAATAAATAAAATAAAACAAAACAAAATAAAATAAAATAAGATAAACCCTGATGAATAACCATCTCTTCCAAGCTAAGAATAATGCTAAGAACATATGACATAAACCCCTTTCTGCTCCCTACCCTTTGCTAATTTGCAAACTGTGTGTGTGTGTGTGTGTGTGTGTGTGTGTGTGTGTGTGTGTGTGTTCGTAGGCGCATGTGGGCACTTGTCATTACTTCTTTCAGTTGGTTGGGCTCTGGCTTCATTTCAAATCTCTATGAAATGCATTTAATGAAATATGAGTCATATTCTTTTTAGTAAGAGAATGGGGGGGCACCTCCAACCCCACTCTCAGAGCAGCCCAGCATTTCTAAGGAGGAAAACCAAGCCCCTGAGAGTTCCTTAACTTGTCCAAGGTCATTTACAGAGGGTCCCTATCTCTTCGCCCAGTGCCCTGGCCCCACAGACCAGCCTCCTCTCAAAGAGCAACTTGAACCTGCAATTAGTCCCCGTGAGCTGCCCAAGGAACTAGCCTAGCTTTTGACTATTTGTCTCAAATGTGAAACCGTTTTAACAAAGAGATTTTGAAAGAGTGATTGTTCCCCTTAGACTTATTTCTAGCAATAAGTTGGCTCTTTGATATGGTGTTTGTTACAAAGCAAGGAATTGCTTGTGCTCAGTGTACCTCTTATAACTGTATCAGACTGGTCCATTAATCTTTTTCTCTTTGTCATTTTAGGGCTGCACCTGTGGCATAGGGAGCTTCCCAGGCTAGAGGTTGAATCGAAGCTGCAGCCGCCAGCACACACCACAGCCACAGCAATGCGGGATCCAAGCCTCATCTGCGACCTACGCTGCAGCTCACAGCGACAACGGATCCCTAACCCACTGAGCCAGGGATGGAACCCACGTCCTCATGGATAGTAGTCGGGTTCGTTACCGCTGAGCCACGATGGAAACTCCCCCGTCCATTAATTTTGGAATAATAACATTCCCTTCACCATTTTCACCCAGGCCCCTGCTTCGAGTCTTCCACTCCCTACAACACGGTGTAAGTTTTCTGCCATTATTTTCTTTAAAAAAAAAACATACATTGTTTGTGATTCCTCTAATTGAGACCACATGCCTATTGTGTAGAAATTCAACATTTTTCTGAAACAGTAAATCTATTCTGTCAGATACAATGACGTTGGAATTGTTAGGAATAGATAATGATTTTATTCCAGGCATACACATGCTTGTACACACGCACGCGCACGCACAGGCACGCATGCACAAAGCACTTAAAACTGACGTTTCCAGAGAGAAGACGCCCAGCATATTCCGCGTTTCCTGGGCCTGGCGCAGCACCTGCGGGAGGGAGGTTGTGTGCAGCCCAGCATGGCCCACACTGAGGTTTCTTTGCGCTGCCGAGTGTAAGCTTATCCGGATCCAAAGCTCCCCTGGTGGCCACTGATGCGACAGGAGAGGACTAAATTAGGAGTCAGGAAACCAAGGTTCTAGTCACATCCTGCCAGCACAGTCATCAGTGTGACCACGTGTGTGGGCACGTTAGGTGGCCCTCTGAATGTATATTTCCAGATACCCCGACAGCCCCATGGTATAGGAGGGGACCCTCAGAGGAGGGTCCGGCCTGGACCGTGATGGCCCCAGCCCGCTCCGTACCCCGTGCTGCTCCACGCTGGTGGCCCGTAGGGAAATCTTTTCCACCTCTCATCCCTGGCCTCTTCATTTATAGAAGGTGACAAACTGCTACGCAAAGTCTTCTCCAGATCAGGATGGTGGTTCACAGCCCAGCAGCGCCCCCTGAAATGAGCGCATTGCGGTCACGCTGTGTCCTGATACATCTTCGTGGGCAAGGTCTGGGAAACCTCAGCTCACAGGTCCCCACCGGCCCTGCTGAGTGGCCACCGATGGATCACACACATGGCCCCAATGGCTGCCGTCCCCATACCCATGAGTATTGCCCTGTGACCTTGCCGTATCTCGCATCAGGAGCAGAAGAATTCATTTCCCACCCTTGCCCCTGGGCTGGCCGTGGGGCCCCAGCAGAAGGGAGGGTATCCCAGCTCTTTGTGAAGGCTTTGAGGGGCCCTGCCTGCTTCTGCTTTTGCAGAGAACGCCACCTGGCCCCCCGGGGACATGCCCCTGGCTAGCCTGTGGGGGATGAGAGGCCACAGGCGGAGAGCTTGCCAAAACCCACGCCAGCTCCTCTAGTTATGCATTAGCACACAACGAACCATCCCAAACTTTGTGGCTTAAGACAGCAATTTTCTATAACCATCTGTCCCCATCCCCACAGACCTCCCATGGGTTGGCAAGCAGAGGACAGCTACGGGGGAAGCATTTGAAGACACCTGGGCTGACTTCCAAGATGGCTTCTTGACATGCGCGCGTGGGGCGTCGCCAGGGCTGGAACCGCTGGGGGCCGGCCGGACGTCTCTCTCCATCTCTCCTTTCTCTCCCTTTCTATCTCCCCACCGTCCTCCTCTGTGGCCAGCTTGAGATTCCCTACAACATGTCTTACCCCAGAGAATAAAGGCTCTGGTCCTTCTCTGTCTGCCCCCACGTGGACCCAGTGCCTGGCCACATGCTTCGCATCCCCCAGGTTGTCTGCTGTCACGTGGCTCCAAGGCCGGGCTTTACCCCTGAGACTAGGCTGCAGTCTCAGTGTTGCCACCCAGGGGTCCCTCCTCTGGCTCCGAGGTCAGTCAGAAAGGACCCCTTCTACGAGGGAGGAGATGACCGTGGCCTCATTGGAAGAGCTCATCTGGGGACTCCAAGCCCATCACCATCCTGGGCTCCCTCCTGGAGGTCTAGAGACTTCTCCCAGAATGGGGCGCCTAGAGCTGAAGATGACTCTCAGGAGAACTCTGACTTAAGTCGGGCACACCAGACCCCTCCTCTCATTCCTTCTCAGCATCATACTTCTGTTCGTCAACCCCAAACTTCATTTATCTTCCTTGATTTCTGTGCTGGTCAGGACTATTCCACATTTAGCTCCTTCTCCCCCCTCCTCATTTTAGAAAGTCCCCAGACACACCCAATGCCAGAAACTTGCCTCCACCCCATTAACGAGAAGATACCGTCATTCTACGAGATGAGCACAGACCCAGAAGCATGTGAGGATCCTAGCCTGCGACACTGTGAGTCCCGGGGCGGGGGCACCTTCTTATTCACACTAAGCCTCTATTTCATAATCTAGAAAACAAGGGCAGCTGAACCTATCTTTCTTTCTTTCTTTCTTCTTTCTTTCTTTCTTTCTTTCTTTCTTTCTTTCTTTCTTTCTTTCCTTCCTTCCTTCCTTCCTTCCTTCTTTCTTTCTTTCTTTCTTTCTTTCTTTCTTTCTTTCTTTCCTTCTTTTCTTTCTTTTTATGGTGGCACGCACAGCATATGGAAGTTCCAGGGCTAAAGGGTCAAATTGTAGCTGCAGCTGCAGGCTTAGGCCACAGCCACAACACCAGATCTGAATCATATCTGCAACCTACACCGCAGCTCGCAACAGCGCCAGATCCTTAACCCTCTGAGGAGGTCAGGGATCAAACCTGCATCCTCAGAGACGTGATGTCGAGTTCTTAACTCACTGAGCCATAATGGGCTCTCCTGAACCCACTTGCTTTTCAGCAGGTGCAGGAAATCATTTTAGTGCACAGTGTCTGACCCACAGTGGGAAAATGTTAGGACTGATAACAGAAGGAACAATCATGAAAATGACACCAATTCCATCACAATGCATTTCATGGTGTCTCAGAATTCTGACGGATGGGGAGCCATCCGATCCTCATCAGAGCGCCCAGTGTATTTATACCCCAGCTTCTCGTCTTCCATAAACGTGGTCATAGAGTCGATGTTTTCAACTGACTTATTAAGGGAGACTTTGAATCAGACAGGGAGGATGATGAAGCTCTCAGGACTCTATTGCATCTACTAACAAGCATCTGTCACTGGTAGCTTTTTAAATCATTTTTTTTTTATCTCCCTCATGTTCCCATCACCATGCCCATATTTCACCATCATGGCTGCATAATTAAAAATCAAAGTACAATATTTAGCTCTTAAATTCCTTTAAGGCTGTCATTTTATTTCCTTCTCCTTCCATCCCTGGAGCATCCTTCGTCTTCTTATCCAGCTCCCCACCAGCAACTTCAAACAAGTGCAATCTTTCCATTACCTCCTGCTCCCCAAATCTCAACTCAACACCCTCCACTTGGCCTGCCCTCTTCGTTGGAATGTGCTCAAGTCTTATTGTCTAGAAGACAGGGAATTTTTAAAAGTTGCTTTGTTAATAAAATGCCTCAGTTAAAAAAGTTTGCTCAGCAGCGTGTGTCTCTTAATATGTGTCAACTTCTGTTTGGATCCACTGACGTGGGATGCTATATTAATTATTCATTTTTACAAAATGGAAATTAATTATTGTGCATGAGATTCTAAACACATATGGCAACAGTGCCAGCTGGACTGGCCCCCCTGCCAGGATTTCAGAGACTCAGATTCAGAGGTAATATGTTGTTTTGCAAAGCCAAGACCTCCTAAGGCTTCCAAGATAGAAGAATTGAAAAACTGACATGTTCCTGTCCACAATCCAACTCCTGCCCCTCCCTGAATGCCCCCCGACTGCCCTGCTATCTTTTTCAGAAACCACGCTGGGAAGGGGGGAGCTTCTGAGCCTATCACTTTAGCTGCCACCACCCAAAAACTTGAGTCTTTGCCCTTGCCTCCAGGTCTGTCCTCCTGTAGCAGGTGGTACCACTAAGCTCCCTCCCAGAAACTTTCTGGAGGAGTCCTCCTTAAGAAGGGATGGCATGTCCAGGGTGCTCCCTGGGGACTCCATCCTACCTCTGTCGTTTTGTGTGTCAGGTTTTGCAATGAGAACATTTGTCTGTGCGACGAACCCAGCCACCACTTGGCTTGTTTTTGTGGTTACGAATCATGCCCCACTCTTTGCTGTCATGCCCGCTAAAGATGGGCAGCCTGTCAAACTGAGTTGGACCTATTGGTTTCACGGTGGAGAAAAGCTCGCAGAAGTACCTATTCCCTTTGAGGAAAATGAAGAAGGAAGTCAATTCCTGGTAGAAGTAAGTGCAGGGTGCACATCTTTATTCGGAAAGAAGTTACTGGAAATTCTGGATGTCTAGGAGACATGGGTCTAGACCTTTGGCGTTGAAGAGGAGAACTATTACAGAAGAAGCACGAAACAGCCAACGCTTCATTTCCCAGGTCTTTTATCTCCATCCTCTCTTCCTTCTCAGTGGACCTGGTGGAATGCTCAGCTGAAAAACAGCAGTTCAGTAAATACCTGCTGAAGGAATTAAGGCATGAAGGAGTGAATACATAGAGTTAAGTTTGGTTTGGTTGCAAGTGACAAAGAAATTAAAATAATAAAAAATAAACCAGCCCTAAATAGCCAATGCTGGAAAGAGACATCTTGGTCCTTGTCATTGAAGAGCACGGGTGAACGACTGGCTTCAGGCCAAGGTCAATGCAGGTATTAAATGGTGTCACTGGGGCCTCTCAACCTCTCAGTCCTGCTCAGTCCATAAATTGGACTTATTCTCGGGCAGAATCTCATCTCTTGGGAGAAAATTGACTCTGATAGCTTCATACTTTACTTCTTCTCAAGTTCAAGTTTACGCAGGAAAGAGGGAGAAACAATTGCTGTTGTCATGACTGGAACTAAATTGACTAGACTGGAACCAAATAAGTCAGGGAGGTCTGGAGATAGTAGTAAGTGAAACATCTTGCTAAAGGGCCCTCCATCAATTAACCTTATATATTACTTAATCATGTTGCTGTGTCCAGAATTAACACGACATTGTAGATCAACTATACTTCCAAAAAAAGAGTTGGATCCAGAATTCCCTGGTGGCCATGGCAAAAAGAAAAATCAACACTTAGCCCCTCATATTACCAGACTAGAGGAAGTACAGCAACTTCTCCATGTGGAAGGGGAGGCGGGGAAGGGGGAAAGAGGGCGAAGAAATTCCAGATACCAAATCATGAAAGCTGTTGCTTATGTGGGAGGCATGGGTAATGAGTTAGATAACACGCCTTCAAATTCTTTTATTTTGGAAAAATTTCACATGTACAGAAAGTGTTCAAAGCTAGTACAGAGAATCTCACACACGCTTCACCCAGTTTCTGCCATGGTTCACGTCTTACATGGCCGTGGTGTATATGTCCAAACTAAGAAACCAACATCAGTACGTTAATAGTTACTAAGCTCCACACTTTACCTGGATCTTGCCAGTTTTTCCATGAATGGCCTCTTACGAATGCAAGGCACTGCCTTGCGCTGGCTTGTCCTAGCCTCCCAGTTTCCTCTGGTCTGCTCGTTTCTCAGTCTTTCCTTGTTTCATGACCTTGACATTCTTAAAGAGTACTGAACAGGTACCCTGTAGAATGCCCTCCGATCTGGGTTTGTCTGGTGTTTTTTCTCGTGATTGAATTGGAAGTTGGATTTTTAGAAACAACGGCACAGAAATAGAGTGACTTTATCACGTTACTTCAGGGGTTTCATGAAATCCATTGAACATAATTTTGTTACGAAAGCAGAAACAGCTATCATTCATTTTCTGTTTTTATATTTTTCTAATGGATGTCCAATGGCCCATGGAAGATGACACTTTTTTTTTTTTTAATTTCAAAACATCGATTTAAGGATCAATGCCTAGGAGTTCCCGTTGTGGTGCAGCAGAAACGAATCCAACTAGTATCCATGAGGATGCAGGTTCGATCCCTGGCCTCGCTCAGTGGGTCGGGGATGCAGCGTTGCCATGAGCTGTGGTATCGGCCAGCAGCAGCTATAGCTCTAATTCAACTCCTAGCCTGAAACCCTAAAAAAAATAAATAAATAAAATAGTGCCTACAATTGTCATGGTACTATTGCTGGCCGTATCTGCTACGGCCTTTTTATCAAAGTTGGAAGGTCTTCTTCCAGAAAACTAAATCTCTGCATATTAGATCATTTGGAATCTGCTTAGCAGGATGTTGTGGCTGCTAATTCTTGTTGACGATAAGCTGGGGAATATGTGAGAGTCTGTTACAGTACTTGACCGTACCAGTTTGCAACGGGAATTGAAGGTGAAATTCCTAAATACATGAGGTGGCCTCTTATTAATGTATCAAGTGAAAGCTGGGGACTCCCAGAAGGTGTTGAGTCCATTGTCATTAAAGCTAAGGAAATCTCTTGGGCCGAGGGAAGTTGAGTGTCTCCGAAAGCTTTGCTTATCATGGCTTTAGAATTTCATTTATTCCCCCCACTGTTTCTGATGGTTGAGGATGAAGCTTCTATTTAGCAAAAGCTAAAGTTCTGCAAAGTCTATTAATAAGAGTCCCATGAAATATGCATCCTATCCCTGGAGAGCTGGGTTAGCTCTCCGCATGTCAGAAACCAAACAAACACACAAAAAAATCAAAGTATTCACTACCATGAAAGCCTGCCTCTCCAGCCACAAGGAGCCTCACTCTCTCCTGAAAACAAGCAATGACCAAAAAGTACTTGTTCCTCAGCTGTGGGGGCGAAGAAGTTTGGAGTGGCTCAGTGGAAGTCTGAGGCTTTAATCCCTGTCCATGTCTCATCTTTACAGTTTTGCCAGAATTCACTGTTGGCAAGTAAGACATAGACTGGAAACATCCTTGGCAATATTCTTAAACTTACCCAGCCAATGATGACTCACCACCATAGCCAATTTAGGCGCATTATTATGGGAAAAACGATGAAGCATTTTTTCTAAACTCCAGAAGATCTGTTTGTTAAGACCAAACAACGGTTCTGTGAATGCCACAATTATTATCATCCCATCTGACTTTCCCCAGTGTGTGCTCTCTGAATCAGGGGCTTGTTGTTGGCAATTAATGGGGTCCTCCTTAAATCTCTCTGAGACTTTTCCTCTTTGAATGGTGTGGGAAAACAATATATGCTTATTAAAGCAAATTTCTCTTTTTTATTTTTATTTATTATTATTATTATTATTTAGGGCTGCATATGGAAGTTCTAGGCTAGGAGTCAAACTGGAGCTATAGCCCCTGGCCTCTGCCATAGCCACAGCAATGCGGGATCCATGCCGCATCTGCGACCTTCACCACAGTTCATGGCAATGCCGGATCCCCAACCCACTGAGAAGGGACAGGGATCGAACCTGTGTCCTCATGGATACTAGTCAGATGCGTTTCCTCTGAGCCATGATGGGAACTCCAAAGCAAATTTCTCTTAAAACAAGCAAAATTCATCTTTGATTTCTGTCTTATCAGACTTGCCCCAATATTGAATCTGATCAGTCTTTGACAAAAACTAATAATCCCTCAGTCTTTTATCAGATTAAACCTATTAAACCACAACCCTCTCATCCAATCTTTCTGTCCTTGTTTTGCTATTTTGTTTTATTTTATTTTATTTTACTTTTTAGGGCCACAACCGCAGCATATGGAAATTCCCAGGCTAGGGGTTGAAACAGAGCTGTAGCCACCAGCCTACGCCACAGCCACAGCAATGCCAGATCTGAGCTGATCCGCTTCTGTGACCTACACCACAGCTCATGGCTACACCAGATCCTTAACCCACTGAGCGAGGCCAGGGGTCAAACCCACATCCTCATGGATCCTAGTCGGGTTCATTAACTACTGAGCCATGAAGGGAACTCCATGTTTTGCAATTTTATTCTGTTTGTTTTTAATTTATACAGAAATGTATCTCTTCCCTGGTTAATTTTCACCTTGTTGGGTCCACAGATGCTCTAGTCTTACTACATCTTCCTGGATTTTGTCGGCCATTGTCTTCATGTCCTCACCAAGCCTAGTAAGCTTCCCAGAGCGTACTCTGTTCTTGTTAACACAGGTGAAAAAATACTGAAGAAGGCGAAGGGGAGGACTGAGTCCCAGACTCAGAGAAATACCCAGAATTTGAACTTTGGATCCACTGATGGCCAGAGAACAGACTACAAGAGAAAGTGTCTTTCGTATGACAGCCTTTGCTTTGATTTCATTTACCGTGGCTTCCCAAAGCGCTATAATCCAGGCCCAGCCACTGGTAACAAGGGTTAGAGGCAGAAATGCGTGATCATCCACACATGCCTGAAATTGTATTTCTGAATGTCAATGTTTTGAGTGAATTGTGTCCCCCTTTTGAAAAATCCCATTAGCCCCACAAACATTTACTGAATAACCACTTTGGGTTAGATGTGCCTCTTTTTTCCCTTTAATTCATTTACCACTTTGAATCAGAAACATCTTCGGCTGGGACCGTGGGAGGGACACTCATGGGGCTGGATGAGGATGGACCTGGGAGGGCTCTGAGTGCGGCTTCAGTGCTTCCTCCTCTTACTGGAATCACCTAGTAACTCTCCTCCCCTCACCTGGCCTTTGGGTCCTCTGTCTAGAAAACGCAGGGTGGACATGAGCAGATGGTGTCTAAAGCATTAAGTGGAAAGGATTCGGGAAGGCAAGGAAGAGAGGACGAGAGTGAGCATGGTGCTGACAGTAAGCCAGGTCCTCTGGACAGCATCTAATCTTGTTCCCCGAGTTGCCGTAGGAGTTAGAACTGCCGCCCCATTTCACAGAGGAAGAGACTGAGGCTCAGTGGTTACAAAGCACGATGCCATGTTTTGCAGCTAGGACAAGGTGGAGCCTGGATTCAAACATAGGTAGACAACTTCACTGTTCATGGTACTCTTTCCACTGCACAATTTTTTTTTCTTTTTAGGGCTGCACCTGTGGCATATGGAAGTTCCTGGGCTAGGGGTCAAATCGGAGCTGCAGCTGCCAGCCTACACCACAGCTTATGGCAACACTGGACCATTAACCCACTGAGCGAGGGCAGAGATCAAACCCACATCCTCATGGATACTAGTTGGGTTCTTAACCCACTGAGACACAATGGGAATGCCACATATTTTTTCCTTACTCATTTTAATGCTATCTTCCTTAGATTCCATTTAGAGAAAAAAGGACTCAGGTGTCACAGAGGAGGAAGCCTTTTTTGAAAACTGGTTTTACTGTGAAATGACTGAGAAGAATGCTATATCCACTCCTCTTGATAGGTCTAGAGCCATGGGTTTTCAAGGCTTAAAGACCGTGGCCAAGGTCATCGGTCAGTTGGCCAGACTCAGTGAGGAGAGGTGGGGCTAGGGATCCGGCACTAAAGAAGCAAATGATATGAAAATATAGTTATGAAGTAGGACATATGGAAAAAGTGTTGCATGGAGCCTGGTGCTGGATGGCACGGTGGGTTTTCCAGTGTCATAAGTCTGGATTGAAGAATGATTTCCATCGTGAGGCAGAAAGACAATGGTGCAAAACACAAGAGATGTTGACAGTAACAATTGGGTGATTTCCTTTTTATTTAAACTCCTGGCGAGCAGAACTTTCAGAAAGGACCATCATGGATACACAGAAGATTAATAATAGCTGTAATTGATACCGGGGGGGGCGGGGCTTCAGCACGCTGGCACTGGGCTCACTGTTGTGGACGCATTCTCTCTGTTCTCCATAAAAAACCCTCTTAAAAGGCACTATTTTACCTCATTAAAGATGCAGAGACAGAAGCTTAGAGAGATTAAATAGCTTGCCCAAGGTCATACAATTAATAAAAGGTGTTAAAATTACAGTTGGATACAGAGCTCATGAAAATTCCACTGGCCGTTGTGAGTGCTATGCTAACCAAAACCCACCTAAGTGATATGAAAAAAAGTGTTCTGGTTCATAGGGAGCATGTGTGTGCATACACAAACACAAACACACACCATTTAAACTTCTAAGATACTTATAATTAAAGACATAATTAACAGTCAAAATTATTTCTTAAAAATAAGGGTGAAGAATTTCCTACCAATATCCCAAAGAAATGTAGAAAAGGTGTACTTAATTGAGAGAGAAAAGAGGCAGCAATGAGGTCTGAGATGCACGACGGCACGTGTAACAAGACTGGGAAACAGAAAGGCAGCTCTAATCAAACACCGACTGCATTCAACGGCAACAATAAGGCTAATTTACATAACTGAAAACTTGAACCGGATTTCTGGGAAACAACAGACTGTAGCAGCCCCTCCCCAGCTGAGGATGTTACCATCCCGAATAGCCTCGTGGTAGAAAGACTCAAAAGTTGAAAGGTTCAAGACTTTACGGGGAAATTGGTGCAACAGCTATGGAAAACAATATGGGGATACCACAGAAAACTGAATATAGAACTACCATATGACCAGCAATCCCACTCCTGGGCGTATATCCAGACAAGACTTTCACTCAAAAAGATACATGCACCCTTAATGTTCATTGCAGCCCTATTCACAAGAGCCAAGACATGGAAACAACCTAAATGTCCATTGACAGATGAATGGATTAAGAAGATGTGGTACATATACACAGTGGAATACTACTCAGCCACAGAAAAGAAAAAATACTGCCCTTTGCAGCAACATAGACGCAACTAGAGGTTCTCACGCTAAGCACAGTAAATCAGAAAGAGAAAGATAAATACCGTATATGACATATCTGGAATCCAATATAGAGAACAAATGAACCTGTCTACAGAACAGAAACAGACTCATGTACACGGAGAACAGATTTGTGATTGCCAAGGGGGAGCGGGAGGGAGTGGGATGGACGGGGAGTTTGTGGTTAGGAGATGCAAACGGTTGTTCTTGGAGTGGATAAGCCGTGAATTCCTGCTGTACAGCACAGGGAACTACATCCAGTCGCTTGTGATTGAACAAGATGGGGAATAATGTGAAAAAAAGAATGTATATATATATATATATATATGTATGACTGGGTCACTTTGCTGTACAGCAGAAATTGATGGAACATTATAAATCAACTACAACAAAAAAAATTAAAATAAAATAAAAAGATTTTATGGGGGAAACAACGGGCTTAAAAGCCAGCCATGAGTTGTGGAAAACCTTATACCTATTTTTATGTGTCCTGAAATAAAACACATTTTATAGATGAAGAAGAAAATGTATCGATACCTTTCCAATATGGAAAATAGCAACGAAGCTTCATCAGCGGAAGCAGTAGCGATGGTTTCTCGGTAATTTTCACAGCTGCCCCGTGAAGGCAGCAGGAGGTTTTCCTCCTCCATGCCTGTGTCCCGTTCTCAGTGGAGACCCGGCAAAGTCGAGGCTGGAGAAACATGTGCGAATTACTATATGTATAATATTAATGCACTTCAGATTCTCCTCCCAAGGAGATAGGTGCATCTCCTAGAATGTTCTCTGTGCAAGTTCCCGCTGGTCAAATGCGCTGGCACCGCCAGTGACTCTCTAGGTAAATGGATGTTTCCATTTAAACAGATTCATCTGGAGAGGAAAAGCATTCAGGGGCCAAGGCAGGAGCTGACTCATTGCTCCTGCACTGGAAAATAGAATATTTTAGTGTGTTCTGTCCAACATACATTGAAGAGCCGTTGATATTGCATCTTCTTTTTCTTCTCCTGTTTTCCTACATTTATACCTGTTGACCTCCTGACAATTAGAACAGTGTCCATGTGCAAAGGAGAAAGGCCTGAGGGCCAGCTTGGCGGATGCTTTAGTTGGTGAATCTGTCCAAACTTGTTACCTGATGCTTCCACCAAACGCGCCTTGGCCTTTCTGTCTAAGACGCTGGGTACCATCCACAGGCCTGGTCGGTGAGGGCGTGCGCCTGTGTGTGGTCGCACAGGGCTCTGTGCTTAAGAGGGGCCCATGCTGGGTTTAATAGTCCCGCCAAAGCAGCAGCCTGAGTCACAGCGGTAACACCTCCAGATCCTTACCCCGCTGTGCCACCAGGGAACTCCAAGGTTTAATGTTTTTAATTTTTGAAAAAGGGGTCCCAGATTTTCTTCTTGCGTCGGGCCCTGCAAATCATGGATCGGGCTCCTTAACCTTCCTTTCCCAAAGGTTGATCAGGCACAGTGCCCTCGTCAAAGAACCCAGTCTAGCTGGCAACTTAGACTAGTGAGCGGACATGGGAGCAAAGAGTGCAGATGCCCTAATAAAACCCTCGCCCCTCCGTGCTCCTCCGTTGGTCCTGCTGACACTCCTTCCACGACGTCTGTACTCACCCCCGCCTTGTGGCCACCAGCTTGGGACAGAGGCTCCTGATGGCGGGCAGGCCTTGCTTGGCCTTCTAAATCATCTCATTTCTCAGCCCTCCTGCTCAGTTTCCGCAATCATGCACGTGCTTCCGGCTTTCCTGGCCTCACACGCGCTGTTCCTCCTGCTTGGATTAAACTTTCCGCCCCCTACAGCCACCTTTCCCTCCCTCTCTCTCTCTCTCTCTCTGTCCACCCAGCTGCCCTTTGGGATCTTCCGGAGTTAGCTGAGGGACCATTTTTCCCCCCTTTTCGGCCACACCACCCGCATATGGAAGTTCCCAGGGCAGGGACTGAATCCGAGCAGCATCTGTGACCTCCTCCCCAGCTGTGGCAATGTCAGCTCCTTAACCCACTGTGCCAGGTCGGGGACTGAACCGTCAAGGCCACAGAGGCAAGCCAGCTGGTTAACGCACTGTGCCACCGCGGGACCTCCGGGGGCCGCCTCTTCCGGGAGGCCCTCCCGGACGCCTCGCTGCCGCCCCCACCTCGGCCACACACAGGCTCCTTTGCCTTGTTCTTCCCCGATGGGAAGCCAACTCCTGGAGCAGGGATCTCCTCCGCCTAACCCGACGTACACTTCGAAAGCTCTCAGAAATGCCATTAATTATAATAATAGTGACACTTTGTACTTTTATAGCCTCTTTCATCAGAAGATCTCTGAGTACTTAAAAAATATTATCTCATTAATCCTCACAACATCCTCGTGTGACAGCTGGCAGGTAAGCTACCCCAGTTTATCGGGAAAGAGAACAAAGGCGGGAGGATGATGTTCAGCGATGGGTCCAGGTTCCAGCAAGGAGAGGGACAGGCTCTGGACCCAGCTTCCAAGCCAGCGGGACCGTGCGCCGGCCCAGCAGGCGGGTCACGTGTGCGTATCCCATAAACGTGTATCTGGACCCCGTGGGCGAATGAATGATGGATACGTCTGACACCTAATTGGTGTTTTGGCAATTTCACCAAATCGTTGACATTTTTGAAGCGTCGCCTTTTTTGTTTTTCTGCAAACACTTTCTGCATTTCTCACGGCCCGCCCCCACTGACAAGCCAGCCGAATCCAGCCGATCAATACGGCTTGCGAGCCTTCCCGAATCTATCCGAGGGCGAAGGAAGCTTCCAGCAAAGAGGAAAGAGTATAATCACGCATGAATCCCAAGTCCCTTTCAACATGGGGAAAACAAAGCAGCGCCCGAGAAAAAAATATTAATTATGTCTTTTACGGGGAACTTGGCACTGTCGTCTCCCTGAGCCGCAGTTGACATTCCTAACTGGTAGCCCAACGGGATTTTGAGGTATCTGGCTCTAACCCCTCATTTTGCAGATGAGAAGAAGGAAACATGGGCGGCCGGGGGCCTCTCGCTTTGGTCATACAATGAGTGGAGGGAGGGCAGAGGCAAGGCAAAGGGGCCTCACTTTGTTCCAGTTTTCAGAACACCTGTCCTTCTCAACACTCAACACCTCAATCGTGTTTTGGGGAGCATTCGAGAAAGTTCCGGTAAATATCCACCGGCCCTTTCACTTTTCCTCCAAAGAGGGCTGTGGGTGTTGGATGGGGGTGGGCGGGGTAAAGAGGTGGGTGGGAGGGAGCAGGGCAGCCGGGCGGGGGGCGGGGGGCGGGGTAGGCTTCCTGTAAGGACAAGTCCAAGGGCCTGGCGAGGGCGAGGGCCGACAGCCTCGGATCCAGACGGGCTCCCTATTGGAGTGAAACCAGCGCCTGAGCCTCTAATGCGTGCATGATAGAAAATAGATACCTGTCTGATATAATTAATTGTATTTTTCCTAAATTTAACATTGCCTGAAGGGGAAAAATCATTTTACTTAGTTAAAACCCCTCCTGCCACACAGCGTCTACCAGCCGGCCAGATTTAATTGCTGCGATAAAAACCACAAGAAAGACCAGGTTCCCACTCAATCTATAACCACATCTACTGAAGAATAGCTTTAATCACCTTTGAAAGGGTGACCACAGGATAATTAAAGAGGAAGGGCGCTCATTGGGAATTATCCAGAAATATCAAGTCTCCGTTTATCATGGAGTCCGACTTAAAATGTCTTGGCGTGACTTTGCTCTCACAATCCCCACTCTATTTTAAGCTAAGCCCTTGGATTTCTATTATTTGGTGACAGAGAAAATAGGCCTGTTTCAAAAGTCTACACCCACCGATGGGTTCAGAGGTCAAAGGGGACAATTGTCAACTGAGGAGAACACAGGATTTGGGGTTGAGCCAGATGAGACTGGAATCTTCTTTCCTCTCTTACCTGCCTGTGTGACCTTCACAGATGTCTTAACATCTCGGAGCCCCCTCCCAAAAGTGAGGGCCCTGGGAGTCATTCCATAGGATGATTGCAGCTAATCCCTTTCCTTCAGCAGAATGCTCACGCTTTTCCAGAAACCCCCCCAAAATGAACCGAGTCCTGAAATTCACGGAGCAGACTGAGTGGCCATGACAGGGCAGAGAATCAGGAGGCGCGGACGAGACATTGGGGGTGGGAGGGACTGTCTTGGGCTTGTTTTATTTTCTCCCTCTGTTGATGGTTCTTCCCTTTGCCCAGGGCAGGTTGTTGATGGGCAGCGTGGAACCAGTGGAGCCACATTCTTGGCAGCCGGTTTGCACCCAGAGTGCATGCAGGCTTTGTTCCCAGCCCACATTCCCAGGCCCCTTGCTGTCTGGGGGCAGGTTGTCCAGGAAGCGAAAGTCTCCTGGCCCCTCACCTTCCTCGAGTGACCTCTCCTACCAGCCCCAAGCACAGGTTCAACCAGACACAGGTTCAATGTCCTTGTCTAAACTCCCAGGAACAGAAAAGAAGCATCTCCAGCCCATGAACCCCTCACCTCTCCTCGTCTAGAGGTGGGGAGGGGAGCAGGGGGACAGCTTGCTTATCCTGTCACCAGGAAGGAGGGAAGAGTCCCGCGGAACCCTTTATTTGTGTGGTCATTCATTTCTCCACTCGTCCTAACCTGGTGTTGACTGTGCCACCCCTCCCCCACCACGGTGGCTTAAAGACCTGGCAGTGAAACTTGACCTGGACTATGGCCCCGGACTTTCAATAGCCACAGTCCTGGACCTACGACTTCTTCTTGTCCCTGCATCTCACCTCTTGTTTCCCTCTGCCACTGAGCTCTGACATCCAAACACAATGCCTTACGTCTGCTTTAACCTCCGGCTCCAATGGTCAGGCAGGAAGTCCAGCTGCTCCTTACTTTCAGAATAATTCCTTCGTGTCTGCTGTGTCAGGTTGAATAATGTATTTCCCTTCCAAAGAAATCCAGGTCCTCATCCCCTGAATCTGTGGATGTTACCTTATGCGGCAAAAGGGAATTTGCAGATATAGTCAAGTTAAGTGTCTTGAGATGGGGAGATAACCCTGGATCACCTGACTGGACCCAGTGTGTTCACAAGCATCCTTATATGAGAGGGGTGAGAGGAATCATCTTAATTAGGAGCTGAGGTGACAGGAAAGATAAGTCTGAGTGATATGAGGCAGGGCCACTAGCAAAGGAATGGGGGTGACCTCTAGAAACTGGAAAAGACAAGAAAAGGATTTGCCTTTGAAGCCTCCAGAAAGATCTGCCCTGAAGACACCTTGACATTCTGACCCCAGATCTTGAGAGAAAATGGTGTGTTTAAGCCACTAAGTGCAGGGTAATTTGCTACAGTAACAATAGAATACTATCTTACCTCCCAAATTTGGAGAGTCACTCTATAGTGTTACATCCTGGGATACTTGCCCTTCTGTAAACACCCGGTCCACCCACCATTTTCCCCAAGGGCATCAGTTGGAAGTGTTTTCAGTGTCAGGTAATGCAATATCAGACACTTGACACCTTCCCCAGAGGGTGAGAGTCAGTGCAGGCATTGCATCATGGCAGGTCTTGAAACTCTTCCCTCAAGGTGCCAAGGTGGCTGCTGTGACACTACAAATCACATTCACATTCAATCCTAGAAGAAGGGATGAGGTGGGTTGCCAGGCATGTCATATGGGTCAGACCCGTTTATCGTAAAGTGAAAGTTTTCCCAGAAGCCTCCAGAGCAGACGCACCTTTCATTTTCCTTGTCCAGGACTTGGTCTCACAAGCACCTTTCATCTTCAAGGGAGGCTGGGAAATCATGGATTGGGATTAGAGCAGTTTGCTCAACCCAGATATGATCCATTACTTTGACACACTGGTGTTGCAAACAAAGCCAGGCCACTCTCCCCTCAGCACTTGTCAGCCCAAGTTCCAAGTGCCAGCACCCGTAGTCTTCTGCCCAAGGGAGGGAGAATCCATCCACCGCCAGCAGTGCACCGCCAGCAGTTCCCCACTAGTGATGGGTGGGAGATGGTGGATAAACCTCCCAGCTTCCTTCCATCCTCCAGCTAAGACAACCTGGCAAGGTTATCTCAAGGTCTCCTCACGGGGTTGGGCTCCAGCTGCTCACAGTGTAACCTGCTTGGCCATGACCTCCCACAGGCTGTCCCATCTCCCCACTCCTCCCATGTGTTTCCCAGGATCGTGTCCCAAAAGTCTACTTGCCCATAATTCTCTGTCTCAGAGTCTGCTTCTGAGGGACCCCCCAGTGATGGCAAAGAATTGTGACCCTTTGTCTCCAGTTGCTTTTTTTGTTTTGTTTTGTTTTGTTTTGTTTCGTTTTCTTTGCTTTTTAGGCCCACACCCACAGCTTATGGAGGATGAATTGGAGCTGTAGCTGCCAGCCTATGCCACAGCCACAGCAATGCCAGATCTGAGCCAAGTTAGTGACCTACACCACAGCTCATGACAATGCCGAATCCTTAACCCACTTAGGGAGGCCAGGGATCAGACCCACCACCTCATGGTTACCAGTCAGATTCCTTTTCCACTGTACCACAATAGGAACTTCTCCAGTTGCATTTTCATTCAGGAAAAGGATGTCAGTGCCCACCCCGGAATGTCCTTTCCTAAGCAACTTCTCAACAAAGGTGGGATTTTGTTCCCCAAAGGGCTTGGAAGTCAGAGCTTTCTCCGTATCACCACACATGCATCCATTGATAAAGGAACTGCTGAGGGTCAACAGGACCAGGCTCTGGGTTGTTTACTGGGTTTCTGGAGGGAAATTATGTACAAGCTCTGCCTTTAAGGAGCAGCCAAAGCAGAAGGAGGGGAGATGACAACAGGCAACCCAGGAAAGGAAAGGCTCAATGAGAAGGTCAAATCAGGAGAAGAAAGAGTTATTTAAGCCAGGAGTGCAGCATAGATGGAGAGAGAATAATGACAGAGAGACCACATTTGGGAGCCTCATGAGTCATGTACCAAGTCTAGGTGGAGCGGTTACCTTTTGGGGGATAGAAGATGAGCTGGAGAGGAAGGCAGAACTGAAGAAAGAACTTCCATTTGGAGACACAATGCCCATCTCACAGGACGCCATCCCCTGCTAAGTTCTCCATCCTAGTGTTCATGAAACCAGCCCACCTCTCTCTCCAAGGTGGATATTACTAAAACCTTCATTTACACAACCACTTACAAGGTGTTGTAACATACTCATTTTAAATCTTCACCATAAATTTCCCTCCCATTTCTCAATGAAAAAGGCAGGCTCTAAATGATAAAAGATCTTTCCTAAGACCACACATGTAACAGAGGACACAACCAAGACTTGAAGTCGTGTTCTTTCTATGGGATGCTAAGCACCCTCCTAGGACAACAGATAGAAAGATAGATATGGGGTCCATTTGCCTAATACACCTGGTTTCACTAAAAGCAAGGCTATATCTTTATGAAAAATTCCTATATCTTCATGTCAGGTGCTTCAAGTTCTACTGTGCAATATGAATATAAAGCAAGCCACTTGTATAATTTTTAATTTACTAGTACCACACTTTTTTTTTATGTCCACACCTATGGGATATGGAGGTGGGCAGCCCAGCCAAAGCTTCAACCTAGGCTGCAGCTGCAGCAGCGACAGATCATTTAACCCACTGCACCAGGCCAGGGATCGAACCTGTACCTCCACAGCGACCCAGGCTCCTACTGTCAGTTTCTGAACACACTGTGCCACAGAGGGAACCCTCACACTTTTAAAAGAGTAAAAGGAAACAAGTGCAATTAATTTTAATGACATAATTTATCTAACCCAATATACCCAAATATTATCATATCAACATTTAAAAAGCATTCATTGTTAGGACATGTTTGCATTCTTTTGTTTATACTTTCTTCACAATGTGTGTGTATTTGTACTTATAGTACATCTAGTTTGAACCAGCCACATTTCAAGTGCTCAAAAGGCACGTGCAATACAGTTGGCCAGTGCAACTGTAAAATCACATGCAGAAAGCTCAATGGTTCGAGTCCTAACTTGGAGCTGCAAGGTCTGGCTTGGATTTTTCTCTCAATCTCCATTTCAAGTCACACTGTCAGCTCTCCCCAACGCTGACCGGTGGAGAAAAGTGGGCCATTGAATAAGACCAGGCCATGTTGACTCATGGATTGACTGATAAGAGGACAGTGATCTGGATCAGGGCTCAGCAAACTACAACACATCTGAGGGCCAAAATCAACCCCCAGCCAGTTTTAGAACACCACAAGAGCTGTGAATGATCCTTCCATTTTCAAAGGTAGTATAAATAAACAAGTAAATAAATAAGACTATGTATCAGCACCTGTTCATGGCTGGCAAATCTTAAAATAATTATTATCTGGCCCTTTACATAAAACACATGCTGAGCCCTGATCTAGTCAATTCTGTACTTTTTTATATCAGTATGGCTTATAGCATCTAGATTCCATTCCATCCCGATAATTCTATGAGTTTTTACTGCTAATTCACTGTTTCTGTAGTTTAAGTGTTCACCATCAATTCTTTCTCTGTGGTGTCTCCATTCTTGAGTGCTTCATTCAGTGCAGTGCTTGGTTAGCTGAATTTGCTGTCAATTATTTTTTTTAAGAAAATCACTTATGGAATTCCCATCATGGCTCAGTGATTAACGAATCCAACTAGGAAGCATGAGGTTGCGGGTTCGATCCCCGGCCTTGGTCAGTGGGTTAAGGATCCAATGGTGTCATGAGCTGTGGTGTAAGTCACAGATGCAGCTTGGATCCCGCGTCGCTGTGGCTGTGGTGTAGGCTGGTGGCTACAGCTCCGATTAGACCCCTAGCCTGGGAACCTCCGTATGCCGCGAGTGTGGCCCTCGGGAAGAAAAAAAAAAAGGCAAATAAAAAGCCAAAAAAAAAAAAGAAAATCACTTATATGATCTGTTACCTGAGTTTCCGCTCTTTGGTTGAAAGTCTGTGTTTTGTCTGTTTGTGTCATTATACTTAAGGAGAAAAATTAGGCTCAGCCCCTGTCTTCAAGTGCTTGTTCTAGTTGTAAAATCTAGAAATGGAGTCATATTTCTTTCCCTGGGGACTTCCATATTACCCCTCAGTCTTTGGGTGTTGAAGTTTGCACAAGAGCCCTTACCACCATCTTCCACTCAACTTTTGGTCTGCTGGACTTGGACAAAGAGGATGATTTCCCCCTAGGGTTTCCAGAACCTCATTGCCTAACCTCTTTTATATTTCAACGTGCATGCCTGTTGAGTTTATTATACATGAAACATATTTGTCCCATACAGAATTCTTGAGTCATACCCTATATTACCTAGAACACCACCGCCACAGCTCTGCCTTGAGGTGTGATGTGTTGCTCGAAAGAAAATCTAAAGTTTGTTTCTTCTTCCTTCCAGGAAGCTTGTACTTTCTTCTCAGAGGTCTAGAGAATTTTACTTAGCTTTGATGGTCAATAAATTAAACAGGATATGTCTTGGTGTCAAATGTCCTTTATTAACTTTTTTTTGTTATAAATCAGCGTACGCTTTTAATATGAATCAGTTTCTTCCTTCTTTTCAGGGACATTTTCCATCGACTGTGTCAATGAATGGTGGCCTTATGTGTTGGTTTTGGTATTTCAGAGCCACATGTTACTCTCATAACACATTATCTTAGGCTGCACACTATTATCTTTCCTCTAATTGATTTAACCTCTTTACTTCTTCCTCTGCGTTCATGTTCCAGCACTTCCTTAATATCAGTAATTTAGTAAAATTGGGATCAGATCATTCCTCTGAGATGCTGGGCAAAAGTCCTGGACCACTGGTAATGGCAAGGCTGTCTAGCTCAGCTCCAATTCTATCCCATGTCCACCTTGACAGGTAAAGGCTCATGGTACGTAACGATGGGAAAATCTTTCCCAGATTTTCTCAAGGTTCCTATTCATCTCCTCAGTCTGCCTTTCTCAAAATTAGGAAAGATGGCTCTTGGCAAAAAGGATTTGAGAATCTAGTCAGCTCACTTTCTCACTCCTGCTTTATGTGGGGGGTGTCAGATCATAAGCCGACAGTCATTTCAGAATCTTTCATTCCTTCCTCTGGCTCCCACTGCTTCATGTGAATAGCAGGAGATTGTGTTCCGTCCATTGCTTTGCTGAAATCCTTTCTTCCTGGCTTGTTTTTATTCATCTTTATTCATTTTATTAGGTGTTACAGAAGGAAGAGCCCACGGGTCACTCTTTAGCGCATCATCTATATCCAGAAGTTCCCTCCTTTTTGTAATCGCAGACTTCAGTCAGTTGGATTCCACACCTCCTTCTCTCTATGCATTTTCCCACAGTGGTCCTTTGGTCAGCAACATCCTTCCTCCGATCTTCAAATTCCCAAATCCCACCATCCTTTATACACAGATCAAATGACACTCTTACCTGGTCTTCCTCCCACTCCGCAAAAAAATAAAAAGAGAAGAAAATGACATCTTCATTCCCTTGAACCACCCTCCCTCCACATCGTCTGCTCCATTCTTACACCACGCACCACTTCTACCTTGTATTAAATTTTCCTGTGCCCGTAGTGGTCTCTCACTGAACTGTAGTGTCCAAACGGCAAAGTCTGGATGTTATTCACCTCCGTATTATTTATATCTAATGAAGTAAAGAACAGAGTACAAGCTCAGTTAACGTCTGTTAAATGAGTTAAAATTCTTTGGGGCCGGAAATGATCTGCCTTATGTCAGTGTGTCTACACAGGAAGCATAAAGGGATGTGAGGTAGAACTCAAACAGGAGGTTTAGGATCCACAGCGAATCCTGCTGTGGTGACTGCCATCAAAGTCAAGCACTCGACGACGTTTAGATTTCTTGCTGGATTCCACAGCCCATTTGTTTATAACACGGTTTCCACAGTCACACAGGATTAACAACAATATCGACGGTCACCCCTTAGTTATCAAAGCACCTTCATACTTACTGTCACATCGCATCCTCAGAACAGCCTGGGGAAGTCAAGCTTGTCTGTCCAATGTTACAGAGGACGAAGGTGAGTTGTAGGGGGTTAAGAACCTCATCCTAACTCATACAGTCGGTGGGCAGCAGAGGCAGCACCAGGCCAAGTCACCGAGTCTGCCTGCTTGTCCCAGGACATCTGAGATGCTTCTCTAACCAACACCAACCCAGGCTCATCGATGACAGGCAGGACCACCCTGTATGTGGTGCTGGTTTTTGCTGACACGAGGGACCAAGGAGGGAAATCCAGCCCCTGCTCCCCTTATCAAGCTGTGTGTCCTGGCAAAGGCCACGTCTGCTTTAAAGGAGTTCCTTTCTCCGATTCACATGAAGACGCAGGAGAGCTAATGGCAGGGGCCATGTTTTCCTAAGTTTTCTCTCCCTGAAGACCTACTCTACACCTAGCACACAGTAGGCATGCATGACTTGTTGGCTGGATGAGCAGTTCTCATTTATAAAGCTCATTTTCATAAACGACCTCATCCAGTTCCTATAACAAATGCCCAAAAGACAAAAATTCTGATAATCGTGAGGGATTTCTGACATTCCCTCGGCCCTCCGAGTGGTGGAATTTGACCAGAATGTTCCCTGAGGAGTCCAGGATCATCACAAAGTCGAGGAGAGAGAGTGTGTTCTTCCTTGGGCCCAGAGGAAGTCAAACAAAGAAACATTTTTTCCATTCTGCTGGTCTCAGATCTGATCTAGCTCCAGATGTGGGCAATGTGGTCTAAGACCTTTTAGAGTTAAATTTCCCAAATTTTTCCTACCATCTGTGTAAGTGAAAACCAGGAAATGAATGGGCCGGTGTCTCCGTGTAATTAGACGTGCATGCCTTTTCTAAAAACGCTGCAAATATGTGGCTCCAGGCTTGAGGACACTCAGGCCAGCAGGAGACCCTGCCTGAGCTGCAGTGCTTGGAACGTGGGACAGAGAGGAAGAATTTATGAAACCAAGTTGTAGAGAGGATGTGGGGCTTCCTGGGCTGCCTGTGGGAAGAGGTGATTGAAGGAGGGGCTGGAAGAAGTTTTCGGAATGAAGGTGGGAGTCTTTGGGGAGGAGAAGGACAGTAAAGGGGGATGGATGGTGTCCACAGGGCTGGGATTAATCTCAATTTTTAACAGAAAAAGAATCTGCTTACTCAGTCTCAGTTGACAATCTGGGGAAATACCTCCACTCTTTCAAGCTCTAGGACCCCTCTGCTGAAATAATAAAGACTGCCCCATTCATTCATTAACTTGTTCACACATGCATTGGACAAACACTTCCTGCCGCCTTGGTGCTGGGTCCCGTGCTAGGTACCATGATTCATAAGGTAAAGAGGTGATTCCAGCCATAAGGGGTTTCTATCCTGGTGGGACTGATGGGCCTGGCCATAAGAATCTCTTAGAGAAGTAGGAATGGTCCACCCAACTAGAGAGGAGAGGAGGAAGCCCTTCAGAAGCTGAGAAGATGGGACAGTCAATCCAGGACGAAGGAATCCATCCAGGAGAACAGTGAGGAAGGTCTGGTGGGCTCCAAGCAGCACAGAAGGGTCGTGATCTCCCTGTGTCCTGCCTTGATCCCTTGCCAGCCCATCACCTCAGCGATTCTAAGTCTCCCATTGCTGCAGAAGGAAAGAAGGAGTAGGTGGGACAACCAGTTGTGCACAATCCCTCCCGTCCTGTGGTGTCATGACCCTCCCAACAGCAGCAGCCCCAGGCATAGCCGAGCACCAGGCACTGTGCACCATGGTCTCCTCACCTTGGCTCATTCAATATTAGTGCCCGCTACGGAGGGAGGCAGGAGCTGGGCCAGTCGTGAACGGATGCTAAAAGAAGAGGGTTCCCGGCAGGTGGAAAGGTAAGTGCAGAGGCTCTGAGATCTCTGGAGGGTCCGAGGCAATGCAGGGGGTATGGCGCAGGCCCTGTGGTATCAGCAAGGCAGAGAGAGGTGGGGATGGGGCAAGAGTGGGTCTCTGACCTACGGTGGAACCTGCTGTGGTCCAAGGACCTTAGCCATGACTGAGTCGATGGGAAGCCACTTAGAGCAGTGGACAAGGAAAGTGGCATGATTATATGTATCCTTTAAAATGATGCTATATATGCAAATTATACTGCAAAACCTGTCTTAAAGGGCTGCTTTGCTGTGTTGCTAATAGACTTAGGGTAGAGAAATGAGGGTGAGGCCAGTAGCACTGAATCCAGTTAGAAGCTATTTACAAGGTAAAAGCATTTCTGTGGTGGGTACAGAGTGGGTAACTTTGGAGGAAGACGTTGTTATAACAGCCCCCACCTCAGCCCCATGACAGATGTGGTAATATGGAGAAGACTGAGTCAACCCAGTCCCTGCCAGGGCCTCCATCTGCTGCAGCATAGTTTCCTTTTGATAAGTGTTTGTTGAATGAATAAATGAGTCACTCTTCATGCAGTTCCTGGTCGGGAGACCAACAGAGCAACAACAGAGAGGCTTTTAGGCAGGGATTACAGTAAAGAGCCCTACACTGTGTCTCAGAGGAAATAAAAGCTGACTTTTTCAGGGGAGACAAGTGGGATGTGAGCAACAGCTTCACAATGGCAGTGATGTCAAGATGGGCACTGAAGGGTGCACAGGAGTTTTCCAGACAGATGGAAAACTAGGGACCCACAATGGAAAGGTCAGCATTAACAAGTGCTCAGAGATGAGAAGTGTACAGAGTATTCGTGAGCTCATGAAAATGTCCTGTACCTGGGACATAGTAGGTGCTCAGTAAATATCTGTTGCCTGACTTCATGAGTGATGTAGGGGTGATTGAATGAAAGGCTGTGAAAGCAGCCTGGGACTCAAGTAGACTGGGACTCGAGCACTAAGAAGGTACTCGAGTGGTTATTGATGTGAATCTTCTGTGACCTTTCAGTACTTCCCTAGAGGACAGGAAGTGTACGATTGTCATCTCTGAATTCAAAATGCAGAACTAGGGCCTGTAACAGTGTAAGATACTCACTAAAGACCCTGCCTTTCTGTGTCTATCCCCAGGTTCTCTCCCTGAACCCAAGATCTTGCATCCTATTCCCCTTCTGCCCTTGGACACTTAAGATCTAACACGTGTGAGGCAAAAGTCACTTCCTATCCCTGCCATGCTTCCCCCCGGCAGCTGTGGACACTGCCAGAACTCACAACTATCCGGCCCACCACTCCTTCTTGGCACACAGTTCATCTTTCCTTTTCTTTCCAAGCGTGGCTGGTGCTGGAGGCGAGCTGAAGGCAGAGGTAAATTGTGCGCCACTTGGGCAAGCACGGAGGAGAGTCACAGACTCTCCACGCTCTGCCTAGCCCTGCTCAGGAGGCCATGAGCTTCAGAAGGTGCAGCTGTAAAGCAGTAGCTTTCTCCCTACCTGCACTGGATGCATACCATAAACAAAAATAAGCCTCTGTTGTATTAACACATTGAGATTTCGTGGTGCAGGGGGATGTTTGTTACCATAGCATAACCTGTCTCACGCTGACTAATACACCCTGTCTCTCCAATCTTAACTAATCATACTGCTCACTTACTCAGGCCAAAGACTTATAACACCTTTCTTTTTCTCACACCCTGACACACACATCTAGCCCACTGCTAAATCCTATAGGATCTACTGCTTAAATATTCCCAGAACTGATGGTTTACCACCATCTCTGCTGGAACTTCCCTGGGAGGTTGTAGCAGCTGCCTAACTGATCTCTCTAATTCCCTTCTTGGATATTTCCCATTTCCGGCATTTCTCTGCTTGCAAAACCTGCTGTCTTGAAATTAAATCCAAATCCCATGCGTGACCTGCAAAGTTCCGAGTCACTGGCTCCATGTTACTTCTCCAGGCCCCTGTGTGACAGTAAACTCCTCCCTTCTCTAACTCTGCCCCAGTCTTCCTCACCTCCCAAAGGTCCCTCCACCCCAGGGCCTTTGCACCAGCTGCTCCCATTACCTGCAGTGCTCTTTTCCCACACTTGGCCATTTCTCATCATCTCTTCTCAGATATTCTGCCACCTTCTCAAACAGGCCTTCTCTGATACCTCTAAGCTAAACCAGCCATCCTCTCCCCAGTAACACTAAACCTCATCATTGTTTTATTACCTTCACAAAACTTACCTCTAAATTAAAGTCTCAGAGTTTCCCTGGCTTTTGAGTGCTTCTGCCAGCATGTTGTGTCCATCAGATTCCTAACTCCTAGGGAAGATCTTGGCACATAGCGATGTCTCCATACACAGCCAGTCCATGAATGACTGAATTAATGAATGAACCACTGGTGACACTGTAGCCATTGATAGAATCAAATGAGATCACGGACCACAATATCCAGGATGATGACGTCTTGGGCCAGGCGTTGTGTTACGGTTCTGTTCCTTAATCCAAATCGAAAAAGGAAAAGGAGAAGGACAGAGAACACGAGAGAATAAAAAAGTATTGTTCGCTCCCCTGTTCGGGGGCCTCTCGTGCCCGACAAATAATGAATTAGAGAGAGATCAGAACATCCAAGACCAAAACAGTCATTAACTGCCACTCCCCCCAGACCCCCTCCCCAAACACGCCGGCTGCCAGAAGCCGGCCCAGACAGTCCAGTCAGGAAACAAAAAAGATGGAACAGAAAGGCCCCTTTGAGCAGCCTGGTTATTAAGAGCTCTAGACGGGGGAGAGAGTGTGTGCAGCTTAACTCAAACATTCGTGCAGAAATGTAAAAAACAATTATGACATTCAATTATTCCATTACTTGAAATTAACCATTCTTCTGGTTCTTTGAAAAGACCAAAGAAAGCACAGATCTGAATAATTAGGTCAGTGAAGAATTGCGAAGAAAGGATGTCTAGACTTTTATTTTCATTAAAAGTAAGAGGAGGGTTTTTGCATTTGGGCCGTGTGTGTGCGTGTGTGCGTCTGCTCGCTCTAAGAACGCCTTTGAATTCCCGGGGTGGTCATATCGCGGCTTTGCCCCGGCAGGTACGGCCAAGTCCGGATCAAGGAGTGGCATTCCCACTTTGATGTTGACTGTCACGCTCTGCTGCTTGACGATCTCCTTGGCTGCCTGCAAGTCTGTTGTCCTGGGCGACCAGGTAAACCTGGCCAGGAGCGCAGACCCTCAGCCTCCCTGGCACCCCTTGCGGAGGAGAGAGGGAGAGAGGGGCAGGTGGGGACATCCCCCATCGTTCTTTCAGTTCCCAGAGGGATTTTAGCCCTCGATCATCCTCTGCTGAGGCTGTTACCTGCTGGGCAGATCCACAGACTACACACACATGCGTAGATCTGTGCACTTACACGCCTGTGTAGACACACTAGCCCACACGACTCACCGTGCAGAGAGGGAGTGGAAGGAAAGTGGAAAAACAGGGGTCGCCCCCGGGGCCCATGTTTATAGCTCCAAATGAAAATAAAGATAATAATCCATCTGGCCGGGTGGGAGTAGGTTGTACGAGGGTTGCCCCCACTCGGCGCCTCAACCTAGCACCCGACTCCCCTGGTCCAACAAGGCACAATTTCTCCAACAGACAAGCTCCTGTCTGAGCATGTGATTCAGAAACCCGCGAATATTAAGTATCAATGCTACCTTGGGGCTTGGGGGGTTTGTTTTGAATTTTTTTAATTTTCTGTCAAGTGGTCCATTTCTCCAAAGGCGCTTGAAACCTCAAATCTGCTTCTTCGTGGTAAGGGTCTCTGCAGTTTAAACGTTCACCCCATGGCAGGTCCAAAAGCCTAGAACATTGAACTACACCCTGGGCATTGCTTTAAACTAGTTTTTAAATTTTTAAATCTTTGAAAATTCTGGTAAAAGACACATAAGATTCATGGCTTGACCATTTTTGAGTGTACAGTTCAGTGGCATTAAGTACACACACGTTGTTTGGCAGCCTCGCCACCCTCCCTACACAGAACTGTTCTCATCTTGCAAAACGAAGGCTCTGACCCCATTAAATGCTAACTCCCCGTCTCCCCCTCCCCTCCACCCTGGCAGCCATCAGCTTTCTGTCTCTATAAATCTGACTTGCTCTGTACCTCAGAAAAGCAGAATCGTATAATATATCTTTTTGCGTCTGGTTTATTTCACTTAGCATAAGATCCTCAAGGTTCATCCATGTTGTTGCACGTATCAGCATGCCTTCCTCTTTGTGCTTGAGCAATATGCCATTGTATGTATTTGCTACAGTTTGTTTTCCCTTTTATCCAGTGACGGACACCTAGGTTGCTTCCACCTTTTGGCTATTATGAAAAATGCAACTACAAACATGGGGGTGCAAATATCTCTTCTAGTTTCTGCTTTCATATTGTGTTGAGTATTAAGATCAGTATAAATGAGGACAAATAAAAGTATAATTTACTACTTCTGGAAAGTGAGATTCTATTCATTGCATTAGGCTGCCATAGCATCAAATATAGATATAGATAGATATATAGATACATATGTATGTATATCATGCTATATACATACATATATATATATACACATACACACACACACACACACGTGTGTGTATGTATATATATATATATATATAGTCAAACAGAACTTGGATTGCAATTTTGATGGTAACATTCAAAGGCCATGTCAATTTAGATGAACTAACTTCTTCAAGTTTCACTTTCTTGACAATCAAAATGGAAAAAGAAATAGTCCTTTCCAACCTAGAAAGATGACTATGAGAATGGAATTGACGGAGATGAAGGCAGGGGAAGAATCAGCCTCAGTTCACACTGTATCCCAAAGTCTCGCATCATGACTGGCACAGAGAGAGCCCTTAGCAAAAGGTACTCCTACAAGTCAATGTGTAAATGAATATGTAAGTTTCACCTGAAACACAGAGGGATACATAGAAGGTGCTGGTAACTGGGGTCTGAGAACTGGGGACTGGTGTTAAGTTCACCGCCATCTTGGTGACCTCAACATGTTAAGTTGGGACAATCACCAAGGTTCACAGCCTTGGCCTCTCCCTTGACAAGGAAGCCTGGTGAGTGCAGTAGGGAAAGAATTTGGCCAAGGTCACAGAGCAAACCAGGGAGGAACCAGAGTTTAAACTCTGCCTAAGTCCCAGATTATGGCTCCATCTCACCTATTTCTAAGTCATAGCTCATCAAAAGCCCACCCGACGGTCTCCACATACCACCAGGACCATACCTGTACAGGTTGTCGTGTTCCACGGTGTCTCACACCCTAGCAGTCATCTCAACTGAGTCTAGGATTCGCCTGCAAGAGTTGCTGGGGCAGCTCGGGCGCCACCTGCATTCTCTGGTTCATGACCCCATCCCTGTACCCTTCCAACCTCATGATTCAGTAATCACCTCTCCCTCTTCCCCCTCTGTGGTCCAATCTCCCTCCAAAAGTGTCTTCAAGATTTGATTTGGGGTCCACACAGATAATCCAGGATCATCTCCCCATCTCAAGGTCCTTGACTTAATCACACCTGCCAAGTATGCTTTAGCATGTAAGGTAATATTCACAGGCTCAGGGACCCAGGACCTGGATACTTTGGAGACCATTATTCAGCCCATCACAGACCTCCAAGGGGGCCAAGACTGATTATATGTAGGTACTGTAGGTTCTCAATAAGTGAGTCCAGAAAATACCAAAAGTAATGGAGGCTGATGAGCCAGGTCAGTCTTGACAAAGGATTTGCCACAAGCTTGTCCTTTCACCTTTCCTTCCCCTTCAGCCCAGCCCTGACCCTGCCCTCACAGGGCACCTCTGATGGGATCCCCCCTTTATGCTCTCACACCTGTTCCAGGTCAAGCCCTCTCACTCCATCTCTGCACTCAGCCTTCTTCTCGCCCTCCCGGGAGACAGGCACTAACTGCCCAGCTGGGTGGCCCACGGGGTCCAGCTTGGGTTAGTCCCAAACACAGCTGCAAGTCCATCTTTAAGTTGATTGAAAACCTAAGTCCCTGTAGCATCTATCCACCTGTGACCAAAGCTTTCCAGCTTGAGAGCTCTGAGAAGTCCACTGTCCTCCTATATGTGGACAAAAAACCAAGGGAGAGGGAGGAGGAGGTCCTTAGAAGGTCAAAAGTCAGAATCCAAGGCTACGGAAGGGGAGGTGCAGAATGTCGTGCCAAGTTTGATGAAGAAACAGCATTAGAGATGCTGTGTGTGTTGAGTGGCCAGGATGAAAGCAAAGGAGGAACTTGGTTGGAAGCGGAGGTCTGGAGGGCTAATTAATGCCCGAGGTGACATCTGCAGGAGAAGTGCCCTCCCATGTGCCAAGCAAGGGGCTGTGAAGTGGCTCATGGGGAATGGGTGGTCTTGGAGAGCCCAGGGTGGACAAGGCTGATTCCTTGAGCCTGGAAAGTTCTAGGCAGTGGGACCCAAAGAGTGTCAATCCCAGCCCAAGGGGAACACCCCCAGACTGAATATGAAAACTCAGTGAGAGACCAGAGGCTGCTGGCGATGTTCTAAGAGAAGCACTGTTGGGTGTTCATATAGAAAGATCTGTCTCACCAGAGACCAGCTCAAGCACGCAATATAAGCAAGTAAGAAAAGAGGACTTCTAGAAGCAGCCAGCCCATCAGAGTCACCCAGGATAAAGAAGGAACTTAGAGGCTCTTAAATGAGTAAGCAACCCCTGGGCAAAAACTGCTACAAGGTGAAAAGATCTGGTTCCATTAGTAACATAACTGATAGTGCGCCCATTTTGCAGAGAGGCAAACTGAGGCTCAGAGAGGCTGTCTGGCCCAGGAAAGTTTGAGGAGATGAAAGACCTTGTGTTCATTTTATCCCACCTGTCCACTCTCTAATGTGCAACATTTCACCGTGACTCAGCTAAATGTCCTGACAACCAGAGGGAATGTCCCAAACAGTCAACACAGAGAAGGCAGGCACCCAGTTAGTTCATCAGAACAGACAGAACCCGTGGCGCTGAAGCAGGGTGCAGAGATGGTGGACCACAAGGAGGAGGCTGGGCTGGGCAGAACAGCCCCCGGGGACCTCAGAGAGGGGCTGTTTACTGATCAGTTTGCAGAGAAGTATTTTGAAGTTTTAGCATCCAATACAGAGCTGGCTTTGCCCACAAACCAAATATCAGCCCCCTTTCTATGGTATAGAGCGTTCAGTGTCGGAGGGACCTGGACTCAGGCTAATGGAATAAAAGCAGAGCAATCCTCTGAAATCTTCTGCTTTTGTAGTTTCTTCTCTTTCCAGGGGTTGCCTTGACCAGACGAGTGTGGGTTTCACTCCATCTCACAGGTCAGTGGTGAACCAAGGCGGCCCCAGAGCCTCCACGCGACCAGCCCTCTGGGGTCTAGGCTCGATCAAGAAGCCTCCGGAAAACCCCAGCTGAGCCTCTGAGCCCAGCTGTCCACATGGCATCAAATCCTGAGGTTTCAAAGTGCAGGGAGGCAGCCCAAGCCAGCAGCGTCTCACAGGCTCTGGGAAGGAACTGCAGCTCCAGTTCCCTCCCAGGACCAGTAACTGTGATGGCGGGGAAAAGGCAGGGACCGTCCGAGGAGCCCCATGGCTGGCACGGCCATAAAAGGGCTCTTAGCGGGCAGCGCCGCTGTGTGAGTGTAAATGAATCAGACACTTGCCGACCACATTTCCCCTGGAAGAACCACGCTTACACACACACAGACTCCGTCTCACACACACTCCTCACATGTGGTCTTTCTCACACATTTACTCACACTTCCACACACTCACTAAGTTTCCTATTGCTGTTGCAACAAATTGCCACACACTTAGTGACTTGAAACAACACAGACCCGCAGGCATCTCACCAGGCTAAGAGCACAGCTGCGTTCCTTCTGGAAGTTCCAGCAGAGGCTGTGTTTCTTGTCTTTTCCAGCTTCTGGAGGCACCCATGGCCATTCCTCCGTCTTCACCGCCAGCGAGGGCAGGACAGGTGTGTTCCCACCTGCGTTCCCACTCTGCCTTCCTTTCCCACCTCCGTCTCTCACAGGGAAGGACCCCTGAGCCACGCAGAGCCCCACCTGTGCACGGGCGGCCCCCTAACGCCCAGTTCTGGGGCTGGTAACTCCTGGCCAGGGATGGCAACGCTGATGGGCCCAGAGCACTGGGACCTGATGGGGCTCATGCTTGTGACAGAGTTTATTAGGAGCAAAGGCTCTGAGTAACCAGACTGTCAAAACACCCTTCCTGGTGGATGAGGACACCAAGGTGTGGAGAGAAGAATCTGGCTCGAGTTCTGCAGCAGGCACAGAGGCAGGGCTAAGCTCAGCATCCCAAGCTTCTGGACCGGCATCTTCTCTGGACTGGCATCTTCTCTGCATCACCTCCGATGTTCACACACTTTCTAGGGAGTCGAGAATTCCCTGAAGTCAGACGAGCCAAATCTTCATTTCCCGGTGGTGGTATCTGTGTCTCCATGGACCCTTTTCCCCACACGCACGGATCCAGTGTATTTTCACTGCTGACCTGCTCTATCCGGGGCCCTGGGATGGGGCACTGAGGCCTCAGAAGTGGAAGAGGGGTCGTGATGGCATCAGCCTCATTGTCCCATCACGAGACAAAGGGACCCGGGCTGAGATGGAGGCGCGGTCTACTCAAGACGGGTGCAGTCAAGGCAGTGGAGTCCAGGGGACAGCAGGGGCTGCGGCCAAACTCAAAAAGGGAGAGAACCCAGGAGTCCAGCAAACCTGGGCTGAAATCAGCTCCGTCACACACAAGCTGTGTGACGTGGGGCTGGTCACTTCACCTCTCTGAGAACCGGTTTTCCCAGGGGGCACCTGATTTGTGCAATCGTCGTGAACGTAACACACTTTCACAGCTCAGAGGCCCCCCTGAGCCTCCCACAGCTAAGGTGCCTAGATCGACACAGCTGAGTGGGGTTCGACTGGCCACGCGTGGCAGGTTCTGAGAAGCTAGAAGAGAGAGCAGAGCGGGCGGGCAGCCCCTGGGGAAACAGCCTGGAGGTTCCCCAGAAAGTTTATCTTGGAATTATCATGAGATCCAGCAATGTCACTCGCAGGCAGATACTCAAAAGGAGACTCAACCAGATATTCGCACATCCATTTTTAGGGTCACAGCAGCATTCGTCATGGTAGCCAAAAGGCAAAAACAACCCAAGTGTTCTCGGTTGGATAATTGGATAAATAAAATGTAGTCTGTGCATACTCTGAAATATTATTCATCCCTAAAAAGAAAGAAAATTCTGGCACATGCTACAACATCCATAAATCCTGAAAACAGGAAGTTAGGAGAAATAAGGCAAACACAAAGCACAGATGGTGCATGATTCCACTTACAAGGGTGCCTAGAACAGATCGAGTCAGGAGTTTCCGCTGTGGCTCAGCGGGTTAAAAACCCGAACTTGTGTCGGTGAGGATGTGGATTCAATCCCTGGCCCTGCTCAGTAAGTTAAGGATCCCATGTTGCTGCGAGCTGTGGCATAGGTGGCAGAGGCAGCTCTGATTCGACCCCTAGCCTGGGAACTTCCATATGCACAGGCTTGGCTGTAAAGAGAAAAAAAATAAAGTCGTAGAGAAAGTCGAACGGTGGTTACCAGGACCTGGGGGATGAAGGGGAAGAGTCATGCTTTAATGATTTCGTTGCTTATGTTTGTGATGAAGGACAAGGTGCTTCACAGATGGACGGTGGTGATGCACTTGGTGCCTCTGACCTGTATGCCTCAAATAAATGGCTGGTACAGTTACCACAATTTTAAAAAAGGGTGTTTTAAGAGGCAGTGGGGAGTTCCTATTTTGGCTCAGCCAGTTACGAGCCCAACTAGGATCCAGCTGGCCTCACTCAGTGGGTTAAGGATCCGGCGTTGCCATGAGCTGTGGTGTAGGTTGCAGACGCGGCTCCGATCTCATGTTGCTGTGGCTGTGGTGTAGGCCGGTGGCTGCAGCTCCAATTCGACCTCTAGGCTGGGAACCTCCATATGCCTCAGGTGCGGCCCTAAAAAGCAAAAAAAAGAAAAAAGAAAAAAGAAAGAAAACTGAAAAACAAAAAGCAGGGACCAGTCAGAGCGGCCACTGGTCCTCCATGAGAGCGAAGAAAGGGTAAAGGGGCACCAGAAGCTTCCTCCCCACAGGTGAGAACAAGACCGTACAAGAAGAAGAGAGAACTGCACCCTCCCCACAGCATCGTCCATCCGGCACCTTTCAGGGGCGACGACAAAGCAAACACAGAGCAGGGGCTCTGACTTCATCCCTGCTGCTTCCTTGTGTGCATCTTCCTTGCCCTTAAGGTCAACTCGGCGCCGTAACCCAAAGGCACCATATCGTCACTCGCTGGGGTGGTTTCTTCTTCCAGGAGCATCATCCCTTCTCTTCTTCATCAGAACGACTGCTCCAGACAACGGCCCCGGGGCTCCGGCTTGGCTGAGCCCCACGCGTCACTCCCGCCACACACCTGTTCTCCTCTCCATCGTTGCACTCACCGTACCGGGTTCCACGCAGCCACGTCCTCACTGGGACCACCTATAAAAGCAAGGGTTTCCCTGCGGTAGCCCCAAGCTTGATTTTGACATCTGTGAGTTCACTTCTGTTTTGTAAATAAGTTTTTGTATCATTTTCATTAGATTCCACCTATGAGTGATATCACACGATATGTATCTTTCTGGGTCTGACTAATTTCGCCTGGTATGATCATCTCCAAGTCCATCCATGCTGCTACAAATGACACTATTTCATTCTTTGTTGTGGCCGAGTAGTATCTCCTCTGATAGATGTACCACATCTTCTTTATCCGTTCCTCTGCCAGTGGACATTTAGGTGGTTTCCATGTCACTTAGCATGGGGGACCTTGGCGGGGAAGGATGAATTAGGAGGGTGGGAATAACACATACACACTACTGTATAAAATAATTAACGAGAACCTACTGTAGAGCGCAGAAGAATCTACTCCAGAGTTTGTAATAACCCATATGGGAAAAAAGAATGGCTGGATGCATTATATGTATAACTGAATCATTTTACTGTACACCTGAAACTAATAGAACACTCCAATAATTTTTTTTTTTTCAAAGCAAGAGCTTCTTAAGGTCAGAGACCCCATGGTACTTAGTGTGGTACCATCAACCAGACACATCCCCTGGCACATAGCCATGGTTTGTGGGTAAATAAGCAAATGGGTGAGAGAGAATGAGTGCACGCATCGTAGCAACGACGGCTCTCCTTGGAGGGCGGGAGCTGGTGCTCTGGGCTTCCCGTGGGTCTGACTGTGTCTCGCTCACTGCCATTCAAGGAGAGGAGCTCCGTTGTTACTGTCAGTTTATAACAAGAAAGACGATATTTCAAGAAGTGAAATAACTTTGTACACAGCCAAAGATGGAGGCACATTCCAAACGGATTAAGGGACACATGCATGCCAGCTCATTGGTCCTGGTTTAGTCTCCGGTTTCAGTTCCAAGGTTTAGAGCTGTCACCTCCCCATGCCCCAAGCTCCCCACGTCGGGATCCCAGCAGAAACTTCCCTTGTCTATATCCAATTCGAAATGGTGTTTAAGAACATGAGATTTAGAGTCACGTAGATCTAAATTACCACCCTGGTCCTCCATTGCCCTGTGTGTCAAATAGGAATAAGTGTGGACTAGAAGCCACCACACATGTCCCCAGAGCATGGACAACAGGCAGCAAGGGGCCAAGCTCATCCTGGGGGTGGTGTGGGTTTGGGGCTCTTGGGACCTTGTACATTGGCTGGCCATTCCCATGAGCCTAATCAAGAAGAAATAGCCAACAAAGACCATCTGGTGGAGAGGAAAGGACCATGATCAAGGCAGGAAGGCGGGTCCCAGATGGGTTTCCAGCCTGGGCTGCAGGAGATGAGAATCCAGTTCCAAAGTGAACGGGGCAGAAAAGCCCAGGAGACAAAGTCAGATGAGAGCGTGTGAGCAAAGAAGACACTGCAGAGTCCAGAGGCAAAAGGTCATGCCCAAGGCTGGGTCTTTTCTTTTTCTTTCGTTTGCTCTATCCTTTGCTTTTCTGAGCTCCAGCACACAAGCTTATGGGTGGGCTGGTCCCACTTAGAGGGCCCTGTGACGGGAGGGACCATTTTACCCACAGCTGGAGACCCTTGGCATGCTGGAATTCCACCCCGTGTCGAATGGGCCGTCTGCTGTGCCCTCCACCCCCTCCCCGCCTTTTTTCCTATGTTGGAATATGTCTTTGCAGCTCTGGATCCAGCCGGCACAGAACATTTTCCTTGCTGCCTAAATTAGCGCATGAGAAATAACCAGAGATAGAAATCACAGTTCACTTAACACTAATTATTTCCCTGGAAATGAAGATTAATATTGAACTTGTTACTTGCAGCAAGAAGAGCAAACACACACAGGCACACACCCTCCAAGTAAATGCGCAGATCTAATCTTTCAATTACTCTGGCCCAACACACCGAGCAGCCCTGGTGGCCAAACGTTTCCTAGTTGGTTGTTAGGATCAAATCCCGGAACTGGGGCATGTTCACGGCCGGCCGCAGGGTAGAGACACACACTGCAGAGGAGACATGAGCGCCAGAGGAACTGGGTGAGATCTGGGGCTCCAGTGCTCCCAGGAGGTGCATCCATCCTCCCAAAGGGACAACAGGTATCCAGGCTTGCCTGCCCAGTGTCCCCAGCAGCTCTGAAAGAAGCTCTGGGTGTACTTTCATTCAAAAAACACATGCACCCCTATGGTCATTGCAGCACTATTCACCAGAGCCAAGACATGGAAACAACCCAAATGTCCACTGACAGATGAATGGATCAAGAAGATGTGGTATGTACACATAACGGAATACTACTCAGCCATCAAAAAGGATGAAATGATGCCCTCTGCAGCACATGGGTGCGACTAGAGAGTCTCATACTAGTGAAGTAAGTCAGAAAGAGAAAGACAAAACCATATGATATCACTTACATGAGGAATCTAAAATATGGCACAGTGATCCTTTTGACAAAATAGAAACAGACGTAGAGAGCAGACTTGCGGTTGCCAACCAGGAGGGGAAGGGAGTGGGATGGACGGGGAGTTTGGGCTTAGTAGCCGCAAACTGTTACATTTAGAATGGATAAACAACAGGGTCCTGCTCTACAGCACAGACAACCATGTCCAAACTCTTGCGGTAGAACACGATGGACGGTAGTGTGAGAAAAAGAATATGACTGAATCCCAGAAATTGACACAACAGTGTAAGTCAACTATACTCTAATAAGAAAGAAGTCACTCAGGTCATAGATGTTTAGACCATGGGGCAGTGAGTGGGTGAAAGCATGGCAGCTCACCCAGAACCAAGAGGCGGAGGTGCTGATGCCCAGTCCAAACACTGCTCCATTCCTTTATGTGCAGCCAGACACCCAGGCGGTCTTCCTGGAGTAAGCGTCGTTGACAATGAGGGAGCATTTTAAGGAAATAAGGTCATTCCAGCAAAAGAGTCAGTAGGAACAAAGATCTAAAAGCAGGAAAATGAAAGCATAAAGGTGGAAGAGTGACGGGTGTGCGTGCACACGCACCCTCCTGTGTGTGTGTGTGTGTGTGTGTGTGTGGGTGTGTGTGTTCTCTTGCAGGATTGGGAGGGATAATATTAACCACACTTGCGCGGTAAGCTCTGGGCTCTACAAAGCACTTTATACCATATGGGGAATTCTCACGGTGGTTCTACGCGGCGCGTGTTGGCCCCATCAAGGAAACTGACATGGGAGGAGTGAAATAAATTGCCCAGAGCCACAGAGACAGAGAGTCACCAAGCAGGAATGTGAACTTCAGCCTCCCAAGTCCAAACCAAGAGCTTGCCCCCACGCCCAGGTGCCTTGAGAGGGGAGCGGCACTGCCAGCACCTATCCAAGAAGCCAGTGGCCCAGGCTGGCAGTCTCTCCAGCGGCAAGTCCCGTCAGGATCCCGGTGATAACCAAGGGTTTCAGGACTCAGCTGCCGGGCACTGCTCACCTCCTGCAAACACGTCCAGCTGTTTGGTGTCCAGGGTAGGAAGGCCGGAGCCGGGTTTCTTATTATCAATTGCACACTAACTGTCTAGACCTCAGCAGCAGCCATGCCACGCTCCCCAACCTTGAGCATCTGTGTGCCCGAAAGTTATGATTCCAAACTGCCAAGCCGCAGTGTCACTGTGGGTATCATTCAAATGCAAGTGCAGGAGTTCCCACTGTGGCTCAGCAGGACCCCGACTGGTATCCATGAGGAAGTGGGTTCCATCCCTGGCTTCACTCAGTGGGTTAAGGATCCGGTGTTGCCATAAGCTGAGGTCTAGTTTGCAGATGCAGCTCAGATCCCGCGTTGCCGTGGCTGTGGCGCAGGCCGGCGGCTGTAGCTCCAATTTGACCCCTAGCCCAGGAACCTCCATATGCTGTAGGTATGGCCCTAAAAAGAAAAACAGAAAACAAATGCAAGCGCAGAAAGATGGTCCTCTGTCTTTTCTCCCCCCGCCCAGCAGAGCCCCCGCAGAGCCACACTTCCATCTCCTGACGCCTCCCCACTCCATGATCCGGGCTGGTCCCTGGAGATCACGGGCCTGAGCACAGCTGAGGGAGAAATAGAGCAGTCGCCTACCACCTCCGTGTGAGCCCAGGGTGGGTACATCCAGAAAATTCGGAGCAAGGGACTCACTCCCGCCAGCTCAGAGTTTAGAGCTACGGGACAGAGTTTAGAGCTACGCACGGGGCAGGTTTAAATCTCAGCAGCTCCACCAGAAGGAGGGGAGGGGACCCTAGCCTGGTTCCTTAACCTGCCTTCCCCGTCCATGTCATCTTCCTCGGGTGGCCTGGCACTGGTGTCCTAAGGAGGGGAAAGTCACCTGGGAAGCCCGACACGCTGCATGTGCCCGATGAAGGTCACTCCCCTCTCTGGGGAGACGGTTCATCAGCCTTTATTAGACTCAGCGTCCTGGGCAGGGCCTCCCCTGGTAGGAATGAAACGGACATGAAATGAAGGCCGCAGGCCTGCAAGAGTGGGTGCAGCGCAACCCTTCTAAGGCTGTACGTCTGTGAATTACTTCAGGGGACTTCGGCTGCTTTCCAGGCTATGCCTATGGCACGCTTGTCTTTAGGGAAAGGAAGAAAGCATTTGATTTCCTTCTTCTGATGGGCAAGATTGCAAGTGTGGAGACTCGGGGGTGAATTTCTTTTTTTTCTTTCTTTCTTTTTTAAACTGCTGAACCTGTGGCATATGGAAGTTCCCGGGCTAGGGGTCAGGTCGGAGCTGCGGCTGCTGTCCTATGCCCCAGCCACAGCACCTTGGGATCTGAGCTGCCTCTGCAAACTGTGCTGAAGCTTGTGGCATAGCCAGCTCCTTAACCCACTGAGCGAGGCCAGGGAAAGAAGCCGCATCCTCATGGAGACTGTCAGGTTCTGAACCCACTGGTCCACAGTGGGAACTCTAGTGGGAACTTCTTGAGAAGGGGGTGGTGGCAAAGTTTACGTGAGCCCCGGGGACTCCGTGGCCAGCAGGGTATGGACCAAGACCTGAGTCGACCCTCCCTCTGTCCCAAAATGTCCTTTGCTGACCCTGTCCTGGGGCAATGTGGCCTCAACATACACACCCACTTGGTAGGGTCTCACTGTCCCTCAGGGCATCTGATCCAACCTTGGACAGTGGCTCTTAGCAAGCTGGCACTCAGGAAAGACGGGAGAAAATGCTTGGGACCGAACAGTAAGCAAATAAAAAACACCCATTAAAATTGCTCTTCATGGAATTCCCGTTGTGGCTCAGCAGATACGAATCTGACTTGTACCCATGAGGACGCAGGTTCAATCCTTGGCCTCACTCAGGAGGTTAAGGATCCGGTGTTGCCTGGAGTTGTGGTGTAGGTCGCAGATGCGGCTCGGATCTGGCATTGCCGTGGCTGTGGTGTAGGCCGGCAGCTGTAGCTCCGTTTCAACCCCTAGCCCCTGGGAACTTCTATATGATGCAGGTGCCGCGCTAAAAAGCAAAAAAAAAAATTATATCCCTTAGTGTCAGTATAGCACACTCAGGGAGCAAAGTGACGACCATGATATACCAAAACAGTAAATTCTTAATCCGTGGATGGCAGGACGAGGGGGTGATTGTAAGCTTCTCAACCTTTGCTGTATTTTCCATAATGAATATCTATTTACCTTTCTAATCAAGAAAAAATTAAGCATTAATCAAAGGAAGCAATTCCTTACCTCAAGCGGCTAGAGATAAATGTCTTACTAAAATCCAGGTTGCTTGATTGCCAGCCGCGTGCTCTTATCAATAAAAGGAATAACGGAGACAGAAACACTTAGCGCGCTACCTAAGTTCTACCAGGCTGACTCATAATATAATTAGCACGTAAATTTCAGCACATAATTAAAGAATGACCCTTCGCAACATAAAGAGATTCTTTATATATGGAGTTGCTAGATGTATGTGAAGCTGACACACACACACACACACACACACGGTCACAGGTCAATAAAAGACGAGACCAAGGGTTCAGTAGCCTGGAACAGTGTTAAAGTGGGTGGCTTTGCTGGCTGGTCGCTTCACTCACCTCTTAGTGCGTCAGTTTCCCCACGTAAGACAAGTTAGACTAGACGATACTTAAAGGACCTGTGAACATTTTAGGAGTGATCAGAGGGAAATAAAAACATAAGGTGGCCTCCAGACATTAAAATACTGAGAGCTAGTGACACCTGGACACCTGGTCCCTAAGAATCTCCATCTATAGAGCTTCTAAAGATCCAGGCTCAACAGAACTAAAACTAAACCCAAAAGACTAATATAAGTGAAAACTGAAACTAGTAAACTAATACCAACATTTAAGAACCATTGTCCCTAAAAGACAAGAAGAAAGATGAAGCTCCGAAATGTCCATATGAGCCAGCAGAAAAGTAGACTTCTGACTGTAAACACACCCATACACACACACACAACACAATACACACACACTACACTCAGATATGACCCAGGAAGCTTTACCTACTGATGCAAACTATCTAATTACCATCTTAAAACAGTAGAAAAATCATAGAAGGGTCTTCAGAGATCATCCAACCACCGCTTTTCGATATTTCTTTTAATCCACAAAACACTTCCTTCAAATGAAGTCTCACATGGAACGGTCAAAAGCAGAGCTGCCCTGATTAAAGGTGTGCGGAGACTGCTGCCGGCCACGTGACACCCGCAGGGGCCACGCACATCCTTGCACAGAAAATCGGGGGCTCCACGGAGCACACGTGGAAAGGCCCCCTGTCTCCCCAGGGCCCAGAGAGGAAATGTGACCTGTCTGATGTCACAGAGCAGGCTGGAAGCAGACTGAACCACGCTCCTTCTGCAGCATCAGGCTGCCTCCAAACCAAAGGGATACGAGCAGAGGTCAGTTCTTTAGGCTCACCCACTTGCCCAGCATCAGACATCCCTCTCGCCCCCTGGACCAGGAGCACTCGGACGCCACCCTGTTCCCTGCTCTCTTCCTTGTACCCCATATCTTATTGGTCACCTGGTCCCTTTGACTCTGCATCTCTCATCGATATCATCTCGAGGGGGAAGGCAAGATTTAAGCTCAGACCTCAGGACACCTCAGCTCCTGCCCTGCCCAGGAACACCGCCTTCGAAGGAGCACAGGTCCTTGGTGGCCACCAAAAGACCCAGCCACGTGACCATCCACGAACCTCGGCAAACACCAAACGTCCCCAAAGCCCACAGCACACCCAGTCCCTCTGTGAAGTGCTCACAATGGCCGTAACTTCCTTGAAAATAATGTCATTTTTTTGTTTTAATCCTTTTCTTTAAAAAACAAATCGTCACGATGTTTTGTGTTTCTGTTAAAGGATGAAGGCTAACTGGTGACCCTGGGACTTGTCTCCATATCTCCGCAATCTGCTCTGTGGTCCATCAAAGGGAGGCGGAGGCAGGAGGGGGGCTTTTATTAGCAACCTTTACGCTCTGTCAGAATGAAAATGAAAGCGCAACATTCATATGTAAATCTAGTTACCTTCGAGGGTCCTCGTAGCCTTTATCCCTTTCGCGAAATTACAGATTATTAAGAAATGTTTGAAGAGTGGGAGACGGGCTTCAGCGGAGTGCGAAGAGGCAGAGCCAAGACAAAGGGGGAGAGAGGACAGGGTGCTTTGACCTTGACCTTCTCTTTCACACTCCCGAGCATCTCATCCTGTGGTTTCAGGTGTTCATCTGCTGCCCGAGAGCCCACTGCCTGTCTGAGCCCAACTCATGTGTCATTTTCCAGAGACCCGAAGCCTGGGAAAGGACAGCAGGAAGGCACGATGGGGGTGGGGGTGGGAGGCAAGAGCTCCTATTTGCAAATATTTCTCCTTAATGATGAACCACTTACAGCAGAAGATGACCATGGACGCTGATTGGCAACAGGTCTTATTTAAAATTCAGCAGCCCAGGAGTTCCCATCGTGGCTCAGCGGAAATGCACCTAACTAGTATCCATGAGGATGCGGGTTCGATCCCTGGCCTCGCTCAGTGGGTTAAGGATCCGGCGTGGCAGGCCGACAGCTGGAGCTCAGATTTGACCCCTAGCCTGGGAACTTCCATATGCTGTGTGGGCAGCTCTGAAAAAGCAAAAACAAATAAATAAATAAGCTTTTTTAAAAAAAATAAAAAAAATTAAATTAAGCAGCCAAAGGTGAGATGGGAGAATTGAGGAAGATTGCAGTCCAAAGAGGAAAATGCTCTGAACTTCCTACTGCACAGTCTCTTGGGATGGACCATAGCAGAAGACAATATGAGAAAAAGAATGCATGTATACGTATGACCGGGTATTTGCTGTACAGCAGAAAATGACACAACATTGTAAATCAACCCTAATTAAAAAATTTTAATAAAACAAAATAAAAATTGCGTAAATATCAAAAAAGAGAAAAAAAAAGAAAATTCTTCAGTCTCCATATCTCTTTTTCAGACGTGAGCTGAGTCTGGACCGTTCCTACTAATAAACACATTGCTACAGAAACCCTGGAGATGGGCAAGCAGTTCTTCCCAGAGTCATCTGGGAAGGCTTCAGAGAGGAGGCGATTTTATTTTTAGTAGGATCGTAGCACACAGACTCTTAAAGTGGCCTTTATCATGTCTGCCTCCTGCCATTTGGCCACTGTCTGATGCCCTCCCATGAGTGTTTCTGGAACGTGGTTATTTCCAGCCAAGACTATGGCCAAGCCGATGAGATGTCATGGTCACGTGTATGTGATTTCCTGATTCTGTCATGTAAGACTGCAGGACCCTCCTTGCTGGAGACTCCCTCCCTTCCTGGCTGATGGTGAAGAAGCAAACAGCCGTGTTGGAAAATCCACAGACAAAGAACGGCTGGAAGCCTCTAGAAACTAAAGGCAGCCTCCATCTGATGGTCAGCAGGAACTGAAGCTCTCAGTCCTATGCTTAGATTGTAAGGACCAAGCTGCTGCCGCCAACACAGGACGGGAGAAGCAGATCCTCGCCAGACAAGCCTTTAGATGAGCCCCCAGCTCTGACCCCATCTTGACGGAAGCCTTGAGGGACCCTCAGCCGAGGACCCAGCCAAGCCGTGCCCAGGCCCTGATTCACAGAAACCACACAATAATCAATAAGGCGTGTGTTTTTTCAAGCCACTATGTGTGCAGTAATACAGGGAAGTTGGCAAAAGAGTAAAAATTTGCAAATTATAGGAAATGAAGGCAATTCCAGACAAAGGAAACAGCATGGGCAAAGGCATAGTAACAAGAAATTGTGTATTTTGCTCCAAGAAAGGCATGAATTTAGGCATCCCTAGGGGAGAGCACGCATGAGAGGGAAAGACAGACAAGAGGGCAACTCAAAGAAAAGAGATAAATGCTCAAGGGCAACTTTCTTTCTTTTTTTTTTTGACATGGCCTCACATCTAATCCTCCCGGGGAATTGTGTGTCGATCCAGGGCACACACAGAAATTCCCCTCCACCGTGTGTGGATCTAACAGGTGCCCCAGCGACCCCGATGCAGCCGGTCTGTAGAGCAGGACAGGGGACCGTCTCTGCACCCAAAGACACCCACGAGAGGACCTGCAGTACGAGAGTGACATAAATACTACTCTGCCATAAAGAAGAATAAAATAATTCCATTTGCAGCCACGTGGATGGAATTAGAGACCCTCATACTGAGTGAAGTAAGTCAGAAGGAGAAAGACAAATACCATGTGATATCACTTATATCTGGAATCTAATATACTGTATAAATGAATCTTTCCACAGAAAAGAAAATCATGGACTTGGAGAACAGACTTGGGGTTGCCAAGAGGGTTGGGGAGGGAGTGGGATGGACTTGGAGTCTGGGGTTAACAGATGTAGACTATTGCCTTTGGGATGGAAAAGCAAGGAGATCCTGCTGTATCGCACCAGGAACTATGTTTAATCACTTGTGACGCATCTATATATGTATGTGTAACCGGGTCACCATGCTGTACATTTGGAAAATTGATAGAAAACTGTAAACCAGCTATAATGGAAAAATAAAAAAATAATAATAAAATTAAAAAAAGAAAAAGCTGATTGTCGGGAGGCTCAACCCAGAAGCAACCCTGAGAATGGTCTGGTGGAGGAACAGTGGCTGGAGACTGTGGCTCTGGGGTCACCCGGGAGACCACGAGGACTGTCTGCACCAGACAGTGGCCGGGAGCTGGGGGAGAGCGTATCCAGGGCGGAGCGGGGATGCTCTTGGTGGAAGCTGGTGATGAGCCAGACGTGAGCGGTCGAGAAGAGAGAAGTGAGGGAGGGAGGTCAAAGAGGGAGTGAGGAGGGAGGGACGGAAGGAGGGAGGGAGGGAGGAAAGGAGGCGGGGCAGGAGACGATGTGGGGATTCGGGGGGGTGATAACGAGCTCTGTTTTCATGAGCTGAGCTTTGCGGGCTCCGTCTTCGCTGACCCGTGGACCTGCTCGCGGGCCCCGGGGGTTCTGCATGTTGATCTTGGCTCTCTCTGTGCTGGAATTGTCCAGACTCCAAATTTCCAGAAAGTACGATCTTCTCCACATGGAGGCCGTTTACAGAGAAAACTGTTAAGCCCCAATAATCCCTGCTAGTGGGACGGCAGCTGTTGGGCCATTTCAGGTCTTAAATTGCTCACCAAGTTCAACTCTGGAGGCAGCTGTAGCTGCAGCAATGATGGATCCTTTGGCCCACTGGGCTTGGCCGGGGATCAAACCCACACCTCTGCAGCAACCTGAGCCACTGCTGTCAGATTCTTAACAAACTGTGCCACCGCGGGAGCTCCTCGTTTTAGCCATGGTGATGGATGGAATTGTGTCTGGCAAAATTCACATGTTGCAAGCTGTGGCATAGGTCACAGATGTGCCTCCGGCCTGGCGCTGCTGTAGCTGCGGTGTAGTCTGGCAACTGCAGCTCCAATTCCACCCCTAGCCTGGGAACCTCCACATGCCTCAGGTGTGGCCCTAAAAGGCAAAAAAACAAAAAGATTATGTCCCCTGATCTGTCTCCACCAGAAACAATCCACCTTTCATGAGCTTTCTCATTTCATCGCCAAAGTCCTGAACTTGAAAATCTTGCTCCCATTTTGCAAATGAAGCAAACACGGTCCCCAAGAACAAGCAGGTCCCCTGGACAGGCCCAGCTCTCCGTCTGCCCCTGGGTGTCAGATCGTGCCCAGGTTCCCGAGGCCACTGCCAGCTGCTTAGTTAGGGAAGGAAGAAGGATGGAGAGCCACCATCCCGAGGACCTGGCTGGTCTCCCTACACGTTCCTGGAGCTGGAAGTGAGTCAAGCACGCTCACAGGAGAATCCTATTCTGCTGGTCACTCACTGTCACTGGTGACCCAGACAGGCCAGCACACTCACCAGGAGCCCCTGTTTCCTGCCCTGCAAATCATCACATCCCCGGAGCCACAGCTGGTGGAGCCCGGGGTGATGAGAGCTCCCCTCTGACTTGAAGCAAAGTTTGGAAGCTGCTCTTTGTAGGCGGGCGTCTCCCAAAGTCTCCCTTCTCCCCACACTGTCAGGTCTCTTCATCACTTGGCCCAGCTGATCCCACGGGGGTGGCCTGAGGCCGGGTCTGGAAAATCGAAGCCCATGGCATAATCATTTCCAAAATGGGTTAAGCAGCTTGATCTCTCATTACCCACCGATGGAAACAGGAAATTTGGAATAAAGGGCAATAACAAGTTTCGGCCCATTCCAATTTGCCATCTCCCTCCCTTTTAACTGAGACCACAACAGAGAAGTGCGCCTCCGTGAGGCTTAGTCGTGAAGGCCGAGATTAAGTCAGATGACTTTTGAAGCAAAGCCTCCATGAAAGTCGCTGCCAAAAAGTCACTTTATCTTCCCTCTGATGCATCTCAGATTTTATCTACCCCTTTATTCTTTTTGTCCTTAATTTTAAATCCTTTTTATTATTATTTTTTCCCATGTAAGCACCAAGGGGGTTGTTTGGTACTCATTCTTTCAGAAGCAATTACCCACAAGAGAGGCGTTCACTTCATTTGGGTTGCGTTTTATATCCAAATCATGAAAAAAAAATGCACAAAATTGACTTTGCCTGTGTAGCGCAGACACCGGAAATTTCTTCGCTGTGAATTTAACTCCACTGCCTGTGGACCGAGCCGTCTCTGGAAGACCAGGAGAGTGGCGGTCGCTTCTGCAACGTCCTGCCTTGCCCTAAGATTCTCTCCTTGCTGCCTGACAGGGCAAATGAAAAACTTAATTTAATTGCCCGTTAATTCAGATCTTTTAGGCCCCCAGCTGTGAATCTGAAAAGGGAATATGCTTACTACAAAAGTCTACAAAAGAACATTTCTTACTTAGTTGCAAAATCCTCTTAATTCAAAATCGTTATTTTTTTTTCATAAATGAGTTCCTCGTGCCTAGGGCAGTGGTGGGAGAGGGTGATTTGGTGCCCAAGCCTTACGAAACCCCTTCCAAGCATAAAATTTCTGTGTGAAGTCACGGAGCTTTTAAAATGTTATGTGGATAGGAGTTCCCGTCATGGCGCAGTGGTTAATGAATCCGACTAGGAACCATGAGGTTGCGGGTTCGATCCCTGCCCTTGCTCAGTGGGTTAAGGATCCGGCGTTGCCGTGAGCTGTGGTGTAGGTTGCAGACGCGGCTCGGATCCTGCGTTGCTGTGGCTGCGGCGCAGGCCAGTGGCCACAGCTCCGATTAGACCCCTAGCCTGGGAACCTCCA
>PVHT021183632.1:10148837-10180869 GCA_004024745.2 Catagonus wagneri
TAAATAAATAAATAAATAAAATAAAATGTTACGTGGATAGTGCATTCTGCTCTATAACACGTCTGTGTTACATTTTACTCTACTAAATAAAATTATGTATTATTATATATTTAGTATGTAATAATATCATATATTTGTATTTGTTTGACAGGTTTATTAATATGTATTATAATAGAGAATAAATATTAATTTTTATATGGTAATATATTATATAGTAACATGTTGCTATAAAACCGATATATAATAATATAATGATGTATAGTAATACATTAATTACCATCAGTAACTAAAAAAAAGCTCTTGTCTTATAGTTATTAAGCAAGAGGCAACTGAATTGATGTTTCTCAATTTCACAAAACATGGCGGAACCGAAAAGAATTTACGTCAAACGGTGAATCTGAAGTGACCTGGAGGCAACTTCTCTCTGCCTCCATCTCTCAGTTTTCAAAAACCACAACCAAGTACATCTGTGGAGAGAACACCTTCGACGCTTTTCCTGCTTCCCCCAAGCTCTTTCTGGGCACCGGCCAAGGGAGGCAAGGAAGATGCCCACAGGTGGCAGGGCTCGTCTAGCAGGGACAGGTGCCTGTGTCTGAGCCCCTGGTCCACTGGCCAAAACACTGACTCCCTCAGCAAAACATCTGTCAGTGAACCTATGCGCTTAGGAAGCCCCCAATGGCAGGCTTGGTTTCCCCATCCATGCTATAATCTTGCACATGCACATGCGCTCATCTCAGCAGCCTCATCCATACCCCTTCCCCTCTCTCCACCGGGCCCTGGAATGTCAGCTGTGTTGAAGTGACCCTACCCTGCACCTTTTTAACATGAAAGAAAAGGGAGGTTTCCACTGTACTGGTGGCTAAGCATATTCAGGCTTGGAGAAAAATCTCCTAAGTAAACGAACTCCATGAGCTTGATTAACCGTTAGAGAGAACAGTGCCATGCTCACTTGGAGTTGTACCTTTCGTCCTGGAGCCTTGGCTTTTTCCCTCTGTGCACCCCCAGATTCACAAACACTGACCGCAAACTGAAGGCAGCTGGCGTTGGGGAAGGGAGCTTGCTTTGGGAAGCGCTTTCCACTTTATCCTCAGCAGGAAAATGGGTATTCAGGTCCTCAGGGCTCACTGGAGTGGGTCCTGTGCCCACCACAGCAGCTGCCACCCGGAGGGGTGACTGTGAAGGGGTCTTGGCTGCTACCAGGCTGGCGTCTGACGGGGAGCCTCCGCTCGGTTTCTCCCCTTCCCCAGAACAGCCTGCATCCCCTCTGAGTCTAACAGTAGTCATTCACAAGATCAAAAAACCAGGAAGGGTGTCCTGCCTGAAATCATCCTAAATGACCTCCCACCAAGAGACGGTGACCTCCCACCAATAGACAGTGAGCCCCGAGAGGCCAGTTTGTGTCCGTCCGCTGTGTGTGCACGCACACGTGCTCGCGCGCGCGCTCGCCAGGTCTGGCTCATACCCGCCGAACCAAGGGACGGGGCAAAGAACAGCTGCACAGGCACGAAAGTGCTTCGCCGCGGTCCGGCCTCCTCGCTGGGCATCAGCGCTCCCGCTCGATCACAGGCTGTCCTTTCTTAAATGTAAAGAATACTTAAGCCTGTGCTATTTGAGCCGTGACTGAATTTCTAAACCTTTTCCAAATCAGCTCGCGGACGACAAGAAACAACAACAGCAGTGACCCCCCCGTTGCCCCAGTGCGGGGCAGTCGTTCCCATGTTATTCCTCGCCGCTTTGCTCCATCTCAGGGTGCAGGGCCAGGGGCGCGAGAGATCAGCAGACGTGTTCCAGGTCACTGCTGCATCTCCGCTAAGTAAGAGGGGGCCTTTCGCTGTCAAACACTCTGATAATCCACGCAGCAGCGTCCTCCCCCCAAGCAGCTGTCATGCCGGCACCGAGGAAGATGGCAGTTAATGACAAACAGGAGTTCCTGTTGTGACACAGTGGAAACGAATCCGACTAGTATCCATGAGGACGCGGGTTTGATGCCTGGCCTCGCTCAGTGGGTTAAGGATTTGTCGTGGCCGTGAGCTGTGGTGGAGGTCGCAGACGTGGCTCAGACCCTGCGTTGCTGTGGCTGTGGTGTAGGCCAGCAGCTGAAGCTCCAATTCCACTTCTAGCTTGGGAACTTCTGTATGCTGTATGCACGGCCCTAAAAAGAAAATAAAAGTAGCAAAAAAGAAAGAGAGAGAGAGGGAGGGAGAGAGAGAGAGAGAGAGAGGGAGAAAAGGAGAGAGAGAGAAAGAAAGAAAGAAGAAAGAGAGGGAGAAAGAAAAGAAATTAACAGCAAATATCCTGGACAGGAGAATAACACAGAAGTCTTGGGCTGTTTTCACAAGTATTTGAGCTGCATGCATCATCCCAAACCCCCACCCACCCACGTCTGGGAGAAAGTTGCCTTTACCTCTTTCCTTACAACTTTCTCATCAAAAACAAGATCGTTCCTTGCTATGAAATATTGCAGGTGAGCAGATGCTATTTCCTTACATCAGGACATTTGTCAAAGAGCTTTGACGGGTCTTTGTCAATAAAGACAAAAAATTCAAAGTATGGGACCATCCTGTGTGAGGGGGAAAAAGCGGCGACATGTGTGGTTCCTGCTATTCAACGTTTCATCCTGGAAGTGAAATATTTTTTTCCCTCATTACTCAGAATGTATGCGGTCCCCTAATGTTCAATCTTCTGCTTAAATTTGGACCTAGAACCAAGCTTCCTTTAAGCAATCTACCCAAATCGGGAAGAATCCAAACCAAAAGCAGGAAATAAGAGATTCTCGGCGTGGTGGGAAAGCTTTGCTATTGGACAAAACTTGTTTGGAAACCCCGCTCCACGATTTACAGGTTGCACAATATCGGGCAATTAATCTAAGCCTTAGAGTCCTCATCTATAAAGTGGAAGTAAAGTAGCCCCTGTGTTACCAGGAGCACCATGAATATTCAAGGTGATAACGCATCGTCCTCGTTCTCTCCCCTCTCCTCCACGGTACTTAAGAAACTGTCCTTAATTAAGTGAATGCTATGTATTGGGAGCTTTAATAGACAATATTTCTCGGCTTTGTAATGACTTCACAAGGTTGTTTAATCCCCATTTTATGGATGAGCAAACTGAGGTTCGGAGAAACGTCACCTCCTGAAACTTCTGAAGCTGGCAGTCTCTTTCAAGACTGCCGGCTGCCTGTGCAACTGGAAATTGCATCAGCTACCATGAGTTTCACCCACGGGTGCCGAGGGGCTGAGGCAGGGCTTTCCACAGCCAGGTAGGGCCTGGAATTGGGGACCCCCAGCTGGTCACCGGATGTGCCATACAACCATCAGCATAATCACTTCCCACATATGTCAGGACATTGAACAGAGGAAAGCACTGAGTCCAGGAGCTGAGACCAGCCCAGAAGGCGAAATGGGGCTGAGCTGTTTAAGAGGCTCTGGCTCATGGAGTCATCAGAAGCCTTGCCTGCCTGGCTCACAGGCATCTTCTCAGAGACGGTCCCCACGTCTCACCTGGACAGCCAGACTCCCCTCCGGATCTCAAAGGAGCGAACGTCCGGGCAGCCAAGGACACCGTCCTCTCGAGGAGATGAGATTCCTCGAATCTCAAATTGGGAAATGAAAGAGACCAGGAGCAGGGAGAGGCTTTCCTGGGTGGAGAAGGTGAAAAAAAAAAATTTCAATATCACCGTCTCGTTCCTTATTCGGGCAAAATGAAAAAATCCTCATTATTAAATCACAAAGCAATTAAAAAATTAAAAATTTCATAAGACCCTACATAAAAGAAATACAAGTGTTTAATGATGGATTAGAAAGTGGAAGTCGGGGGAAAGGGAAAGGAAAAGCCCGCTGGTCTCAGGGGTTTCCCTCTCCAGCGGCGGGCGAGAGTGGTTTCTGCCTGCACCCTCGTGCCAGCCGCAAGAACTAATAAATTCCGGGCTCCCCTGCCTAGAAGCCAAGGCCGATTAATATCTGCCTACCTTGTTACCTAATTCATTATGGAATAGCAGTTAATTTGATTTGATATTATTTTAATAAAATTCTGTAATATATTAGATTGTTTCAGGCTATCAAAATAATTTTCCAATTATTACGGTTACTCAAGCAAGTCTTTTTTTTTCCCCCCCTTCATGAGCGGCAGTTGGTCTGACTCAGAATATATTAGCTCCTACAGCTTCATCCTGGGCAGGGAGCAGGGGAGCCATGCATGGTTACCCAGAACAGCTCTTGCCAAGAGCAGGTGCCCGCAGTTCACAGCAAAATGGCCACACAGCCACAGAGGGCTGTGGAGTTCTGGCCCCGTGACGCTCCGACCGCGGGGCTGACCCCTCCTCAACCACGGCTGCATTTTAAGGAACCGTTGAGATCAATGCCTGTGGGAAGTAACCATCGAGATCAGTGGCTGGAGCACTGGCACTAGCTTTGGAAGCTGAGTGATGGATCAGGCCGGGTGAAGAGAATGTGCGCTTTCAACGTTCAAGTTCAAGGAGCTCCTGCTGTGGCTCAGCAGTAAGGAACCCGACTAGTATCCACGAGGATATGGGTTTGATCCCTGGCCTGCTCAGTAGGTTAAGGATCCGGCGTTTCCGTGAGCTGCAGAATAGGTCACAGATGCGACTCCGATCTGAAGTTCCATGGCTGCGGTATAGGCTAGCAGCTGGGAATAGACCCCTAGCCTGGAAATTTCCAAGCGCTACAGGTGCAACCCAAAATAAAATAAAATAAAAGTACTCTCTCTGCAGGCCTCTGATCTCTCTGAGCTTCCAGCTCCTGGTACACAAAATAAAGAGGCCCACCTGACTGGAAGCAAGGCACGAGCTATCAAAGGGGATCACTTTTGTAAAAGTGGTGAATATGGACATGTCACTGGCGTCAAGAAAGCAATTCTGCTCTGGGCAGTGATGGGTGTTGACCAGACTTCTTGTGGTGATCATTTCAAAATACATACAGATATCAAAGCAGTATGACATACGCTTGAAACCAACCTATGCCTTAAACTTGGTAAATTAGGAGTTCCCGTCATGGCACAGCGGAAATGACTCCAACTAGGAACTATGATGTTGTGGGTTCGATCCCTGGCCTTGCTGAGTGGGTTAAGGATCTGGCGTTGCCATGAGCTGTGGTGTAGGTTGCAGACGCGACTCAGATCTGGCATTGCTGTGGCTGTGGTGTAGGCCAGCAGCTGTAGCTCCGATTAGACCCCTAGCCTGGGTACTTCCACATGCTGTGGGTACAGCCGTAAAAAACAGCAAAAGACAAAAAAAAGTTGGTAAATTAAAAGAAATCAGCTCCCTAGATTCACCGTTTCACCTCGAGATGTGAGGATGGGGGAGTATGGAAACCTCAGGGGGCATTTTGGGGAAAGATGCTGGGCTTAGAGCAAGAAGCCTGGTTTGGATTCTTCCTTTCTTTCCTTCTTCCTTCCTTCCTTTCTTCCCTCCCTTCCTTTCTTTCTTCCTTCCTTTCTTTCTTTCTTTCTTTCTTTCTTTCTTTCTTTCTCTTTACATCTACACCTGCAGCCTATGGAAGTTCCCAGGCTAGGACTTGAACCGGAGCTGCAGCCGCCGGCCTGCAGCTCAGCCACAGCCACGGGACATCGGATCTGATCCACGCCTGTGACCCACATCACAGCTTACGGCAGTGATGGATCCTTAACCCACTGATCAAGGCCAGGGATGGAACCCACATCCTCACAGAGACAACACCAGGTCCCTAAGCCACTGAGCCACAACGGGAACTCCTGGTTTGGGTTCTTGGAGTATGTAGTGCTCTGTGTGACAGTGGGTGATGCCAACCCAAAGTGTCCAGACTGGAACTGGATTATCCGGGTCACCGGGCCTCTGAGGGGGCTCCCCAACACGCTGAGACAGTTGATGAGCTCGGTCATTCATTTATTCTTCACTCAGCTCCAAGGGTACGATGGCATGATGGTGAGTGAGGCCAGCAGAGTCCCCACCTGCACCTGAATGGAGCTTGCAGGGCCACCACGCAGCCTCCACAGCCAGCACGGTCACCGGCACTGAGCAGGCATCTGAGAAATATGATTGGATGACCTAGCCAGCTGGTCCAGGGGGCACCAGACGGCAGCCAAATAATCACTTGCACAAATTACAAGTGAAGTAGTCCAATGACTAATTAGACTCTATGGAGGACGAGCACAACTGGGCTGTGAGAGCTGAATGCAAGGGGACTCGGCTCACGAGGTCTGCAGCGATCCAGGGCACGCGTGGGAATTCGCCACGCAGAGAGGGAGGTGGCGCGTCCCGGCGGGGCACGCAGCACAAGCCAAGGCCCTGAGGTTGTGAGCCAGTGACAGGGGCTGAGCTCTACGGGGCGCCGGAAGGCTCTGGGCTTCCAGCTGCGGGCGGGGGCTCCGCCCGCCCTGATGGGGACCGTGGGAGGACCAAGGCCCGGAAGCCGTGAAGCGGTTTGGAGCATCCCATGGCATCTGGGCAGGGGTGACCCGTTAGCTTTCCGACGTGTGCCAGCCTCAGAAAAGCAGCCGTGCAATTTCATTTAACCGCTGTGTTTGGGGAGCCTCATGTGTGCCCAACACGGGGACCGAGCGGACCGCCCCATGCGCGAGCCTGTGGGCACTGGAGGGAGGCGGTCTCGGGCTTTCTAATTCCTGCGTCCCAGGATCCCGTGAGGTCCCTAAGCAGCAGGACGCTTATCCCACAGTCTTCAGGTGTTCGGGTTCTCGGAGGAACCCCGACAGAGACTGAGATGGTTCCGAACACGTGCCTGGCTGTCAGAGACACACGCTGGGCCCTGTCCCCTGGGGGCGAATTGCTTTGTTCTTTCCTCCGCGGGGCTGTGGCCAGGTGAAGGGGGCCGGCCGGGAGAGCCACGCCGCTCTTGTTCCACGTTGATGACAGTGAGGAAAGGACATGTCTTTAAAGCACCACGTGGCTACTAAAGCCCCGAGGAAGGGGCTTTCTGTCTGGGCATTAACGTTGCTCTTGCTAAATGCCCACTCCTGTCTATCGGGGAGCTCTGCAGGGAGGCGAACGAAGAAGAGAACCGAGTGCTTCGTGCCGGCTGTGCCCCCTCCAAGGAACGTAACAGGCTGGCTCGGAAGGTCACCCTTTGGAACAAAGCCACCTCGGGTCAAAGTGTGGTCTTTTACAGAGCCCTCGGGAAGGGGGCTGAACTGCGGCTCCTTGGGAAATCTGTCCCCGGGGAACCTGGGAATGTGACCTCATTTGGAAAAAGGGTCTTTGCAGATGGCAGGAAGTGAGGGATCTTGGTGTTTCTCCAACACCCTTGATGATGTGGGTGGAGCCAACCAATGACAAGTGCCTTTATGGGAGAAAGACGGAGGGGTCTTTGAGACACAGGAAAACACAGACGGAGATGGGTATAGGGCTGCCATGAGCTGGGGACACCTGGGGCCACCGAAAGCTGGGAGAAGCCACGAAGAACTCTCCCTGAGAGCCTTCGGAGGGCCCACAGCCCTCACCACGACGCCGGACTTGTGGCTGCCAGCACTGCGAGGGAATAAAGTTCTATTGCTTTCAGCTCCCCAGTTTGCTGTGAGTTGTGTGGCAACCGTAGCAACTAACCCTCCTAGATTATATGAATATATGACTTTTTCCATCAGAAAGCAGAGCGAGTGAGGGTTTTAAATAAAATAGTAAGCTAAATAGATGGCCCTCAGGAGAGAAGCTGGAGCGTCCTGTCTGACTTATATCCTCAAGGACTGAGTTCTAGCTCTAGCCCTAAGCGTTAAGTCAGGAACAAGTTACTTGCTTTTCTTGGCCTCGGGTGTCTCCCGTGTGACGCGAGTGGGTGTAGCGGCGCCTGCCTGTGGCGGGTGGAAGATGCTTCCCCCGCAGAAGGCAGACCAACCAGATCCTGTGACCGTGATCTTGTTTGAAAGAAAGGTCCTTGCAGATGTTATCAAGTGAAGGACCCTTGAGATGCGGGTCCTCCTGGCTTGTCCAAGGGCAACGACAAGCGTTCTCGTGGGAGAAAAGGCAGGGGTGGGGAAGCTTCACACCAACACACCCAGAGGGCCAGGCCGCGCGAAGACGGAGGCAGACACGAGAGTGACGCCCTCTACCCTTCAAGGAACAAGGGTGACCGGCCCCCACCCCCAGGGCAGCCGGACTGCTCGGCTGTGCACTTTGGCCAGCACCTCTGTGGACACTTCTGATCCCCAGGCCCGTGTGCCGCTCCGTCTCCTCATTTGCAGAATGGAGCACCAAGATAAAGGAGTTCCCTGGCGGCCTAGCGGTTGAAGGATCCAGTGTTGTCACTGCCATGGTGCAGGTTCGATCCCTGGCCGGGAAACTTCTGCATGTCGCAGGTGTGGTCTGGAAAGAAGGAAAGAAAGAAAAGAAAAAGATCCTGAAAGGGCCTCCTCTGTCTTTCCCACCCACCGCCTGCCTGCCGTTCCCACCCCCCCTGGGACTCTGGTGGGGCATCCCAGGATGCTTGCCATTTCATTTTATTTTATTTCATTTCATTTTACTCATTTTTGGCTTCCCTGAGGCATAACGAAGTTCCCCTGCGAGGAATCAGATCCAAGCCACAGATACAGCCTACACTGCAGCTGCAGCAACACTGGCTCCTTAACCCACCGTGCCGGGCCGGAGATCGAACCTGCGTCCTAGCACTTCCAGAGACGCCGCCAATCCAGTGGCGCACAGCGGGAAGTCCTTGCTCTGCCATTTCAGCCCACACCCCAGCGGCTCACCACAGACCTGACCCCCAGCTGACGGCCTTGATCCACCTGAGCTCTCTGTCCCTGCAGGTGAAGGTTCACGACTGCCACCGCCGTGAGAGCCCAGCACCTCCCACCCAGACCCAGCCGTGCTCCCTCTCCCGCCGGTCCCAGGGTGACCCGGCCACGGGCCCCGGGCTCCACAGGGGGTGGCACAGCGGCATCCTCGCACAGCAGGTCACTCCAGGGTGGTGAGCAGGACAGACACAGAGGCACGTCTGCTCCCTGCGTCCACACTGGTCCTCGCCCAGATGGAGTTTTTGGGTCTGATTCTTCTCCTTTTGGGACTTTCATTCCCTTCTCCCCCCAGCCCTTGAGAAGCCCTTTTTCTGAACGGACAGGTGATGTCTTGGGCAGGTTTGGCTGGAAAAGAGCTGGGCGACATTCAGAAAGTCGATGCCCTCTCTGTGCCCCAGTTTCTCCCTCAATGAAGTGGGTAGAGCCTTGTCACCTGGGAGGGGTGCCGGGAAGACAGGAAATAGGACAAACAGCCCGTGACGTCTGCCCACGGGAGCACCAGCCCAGCCTGCTGGAGCATCATCTCCAGGCCCGCAGGCTCCACGCCGTCATTCGTGAGACCAGCAGCAACTCTATCAGGGGAAATGAAGGGCCCACAACTCGGGGCAGTGCACACATTCAAAAGCGCTTTTGAAGGGAATTATTGAGTTTACAGCGGGCTGGTTCCCACGGGACTCGGGCGGGTGAGAGGCTTTCCCGCCCTGGCCTCGAAAGCACCTGAGAGTCCTCAGCCTGCACTTGGCTCTGGCTGTTTTAGAAGCTTCTGGTGCCCCAACCCCTCTCTCCCTCCCGCGCGTCGCAGCTCATGCTGCTGTAACGAAATCCCACCGCCTGGGCGCTTACACTGCAGACATTTCATTCCTCACGGCTCTGGAGGCTGGGAAGCGCAAGGTGCCTGGAGAGCCGGGGGCAGGCGACAGCCCCGCCTGGCTTGCAGACGGCCGCCTGGGTGGTGAGGAGAGAGACCGAGCTCCCCTGTCTCTTCCCAAGACGACACGAATCCCAGCAGGAGCGCCCCGCTCAGCGTCCTCACCTCGATTTGATGCCTCCCAAAGGCTCTGTCTCCAAACGGCTGCCCCTGGGGATGAGTGTGCAACATGGGGCCTCAGTGGGGACACAAACATCCACGTGCAGAGACAGCACGCGCCTTTTCTGTGCCCTGTGGCCACTCGGACCCCCTTTGCTTGTCGCTCCTGGAGCTCATCTTCCAGACCCATCTTGGGAAAGCCAGGCTGCCCACTGAGAGTTTCCTATTGGGAGAAATCCCAGACTCCAGGTTATGCTGGGTGGAGGGAGCCCGTGAAAGCAGACGGAGAAATCACAGAGAGACCTCGCCGGGTTGACGTCTCAGAGATGTTTTTTCTCCTCCCCAAACACCGACTGGGGGCTGAGCATGTTCAGAGCCCTGTGCGGGTCCCAGGACGTAGAAGTGAGCAAAGTGGCTGAGATCCAGGCCCTGTGTCCCCGGGGAGCTCAGACGTAGGGGGCGGCACCCAGGAACCAAGCAAACAGGGTGGGAGAAGCGGGGTGGACACCTGGCTGAGCATCGTGCAGACACAGACGGCAGACCCCGCTGGAGGAGCTCGCCTGAGCCAGTCCTTCCTGGGAGACGAGTTTAGGACACGCAGCATTTCAGTCAGCCAGAGCCAGCCCGCAGATACACCGCATTCGGCTTAGAGCATTTAAAAAAATTCTTTTCAGATGCCAGGAGTTCCTGTTGTGGCTCAGCAGTAACAAACCCAGCCAGTATCCATGAGGAGGCAGGTTTGATCCCTGGCCTTGCTCAGTGGGGTAAGGATCCAGCATTGCCGTGAGCTGTGGTGTATGTCACAGATGCGGCTCGGATCTGGCATTGCTGTGGCTGTGGCGTAGGCCAGTGACTACAGCTCCGACCGGACCCCTAGCCTGGGAACCTCCACATGCCGCAGGTGTGGCCCTAAAAAGACCAAAAAAAAAAAAAATTCAGATGCCATAGAAAGCAAACTTATGACCACCATAGGGGAAGGGGCGGGGATAAATTAGGAGTTTGGGATTAACAGACACACACAACTATGTATACAATAGATAACCAACGAGGACCTACTGTATCACACAGGGAACTATATTCAATATCTTATAATAACTTATAAGGGAAAAGAATCTGAAAAAGAATAGATCTATATGTATGTATGACTGACTCACTCTGCTGCACGCCTGAATCTAACACAACCTTGTAAGTCAATACTACCTCAGTGTGAAATTTTTTTTCAGATGTCACTCACCAAAAATCAGACTTTGCATAAAATCTGACTATACAGAACCTTCTCGGCTGCAAGTCTTCAATCACCTGGAGCTAAACAGTAGCCACCCCATTTCAAACAGGACATGTCCCAGCCAGTCCGGCAGGGTCCCCATCCCCCTGCAGTCAGTTTATTCCTCTCGCCTGGCTCCTCTAGACAACTGGGCCGGCAGCCTCTGGCACCACAAATGTCAACAACACCATGGACCGATCTTGGTTTGTTTTATTAAACATGTCACCCTGCAAGCATGCGGCAGGAAAACACCTCAGAAATCCAAGAGTCCACTCCCCGTGGTAGAGAAGGAAATGCTGCAGCCAGCGGGGCCAAGGGACTGGGCCTGCTTCCCATAGTCACTTTACATTTCATTGAACTGCTCAGTGGTCCATCAAAGCAGTGCTGGTCTCATGTCGCAACAGCCGAAGCGCAAATCTAAGGAGCTGCAAGACCCAAGCCCGGTCATTGGCCAGTAGGAGTCAGAGCCTGGAAGGGAGTCAGACTCCACACCCGGCACGCTTCCACCACATCACAAGGGATGCTTCCCACGGAGAAAGGGGAGCCTGAGATCCAAGGAGGTCCCAGACCACAACACGGAAGGTCCAGCGTTATTCAGCTGTCAGCGGCAGAGCAGCCAGCTGATGCTCCCATGATGTTTATCTGGTCCACAAGCATTTCTCTTAAACGCCTGGAGTTCAAAGTGTAGTACGCAGGAAAAACTTTGGCACGCATGCACACACGCTCGCACTTACACATGCAAACGGGTGCGCGCGCGCACACACACACACACACACACACACACACACACACAGTGTCTGACTTTCTTGGTAAAATACCCTCAAACTTTACTAGCCCCTCCAGCCCAGAGACAGCCCGGCAAGCATCAGCCCCAGAACCACAAAAGCGACTTGTTTCATATTAAGCCAGTTTGGCCTGGGTGAGAGACGAGACTGGGATAACGTCTCCAAATGAAAAAGCACATCTCTGGACAGAATCTTCCAAGCAACAGTGATCAGGGCCCAGGGCCTGGGGTCTGAGATCACGGCCTGTGCGGGCACCCTTTAAGAGCTGGGAGAAGAGGAAACTTCAGAGAAGATAGCCTCTCTGATAGCCTCGGATTTTGATAGCGTCTCTCCTTTGCGGGACAACCTCCGTAAGCTCTGTGTCTTCGGCCTGTTCTTCTGCTCTTTGCATTTGAGACACAAGTACAAGACCCCGTATTGATCCTTGCCTCTGTTACTTTCAGGTCCGCTCAGGATAACACTGGATTCGGTATAGTCATTATCCTCCCGGATCTGCCGGCCTGCAGATCTGATTCGGACTCAGCTCCCTCCGACTGAATGTCTGCTCTGGGCACAGAGCTGCGTTTAGCCTTCCTTTCACGTGGTCCCACCCCGATCTGAGACGTGACCCCCCCACCCCGTCTCCCTGCTGCGTCTGTGAAGGAACGTCACCCTCTGTGACTCGGATGCCACTGACCACAGCTTTGACCACAACTGATCCAGGGTCAGGCATCCAGGAGAGGAGCCCAGAACACACCACGAAGGAATCCTGAGGATTGGCGGAAGGATGTAAAAATCCAGTAGGATCCGTAAGGTGAAGATGCGACTTCCCGAAGAGCATTAGAGCGTAGCTGCTAGAGGCCACAGGACGTGGGGTCTCTCCGAGGCAGAATGGGGGCCTGAGATGATGGAATTTCGATAAGGATGCAGACTAGTCGCAGGAGAGGTAGGCAGTCTTCTCGCCACCTCCCCAACGCGGTTGTTCCCTCCATAAAGGGAATGGAACATTAATCGCGCCTACTGCAGACCGCTGTCCTGAGGGTGAGGTGAGACAATTTGTGAAAGACGCTGTAAAGACCCTGAAATATTCTGTGTGCACAGCAGGCAGCGATAACCATGCAGCTGGCATTTCCTAATTCTACCCATGTCACAGGCTCTTTTACTCTGATTTTAAATTTCCTTTCCTAAGGCTCATTTTTAAAAATGTCCCCTTGGTAATTGGGTAAAATTCAGATAAGAGAAAGGAAACAAGTGGATAAGTTTAGACCAAAAAAAAAAAGTAAGGTTTAACTCTGGATTACAATCACAAAATTGTCAAACAGACCCCGTATCGTAGAGTCTGACAGACCCCGTGTTCATTTTTAAGGTCAGTGTCGAAAACAACAACTTTCTAATGAGGTTAAAAACATGTAATAATTCTCCAGGCAATTAAATGAATATCATCTGCTATACCTCACCCTGAATTTGTCATTTTCAACATTTCCTCTAAAGGGTAGATTAGCTGTGTTGGTCTCGATGATATTTTCCCCCAGTTGGATAGAAACTCAAAAGTCACAGGACCCTAGAATCGCCGTGAGGACAGAAATGTCGTCTAGCCTGAATCTCTCATTTCAAGATGGAGCGTCTCAAATGCAGAGAGAGGAAAGGGACCACTCAGGGCCACGCAGTAGGGGCAGAGCCAGGACGAGAAGCCACACGTGCTGTCAGAGGTCCCTTGGGACTTGGAGAGGCATCAACCTGGTAAAGCACAGGGTCTGAAGCTCCCTCAAGGCAACTCAAAACCTCTCCTGGCAAAGGCACTTGGCCCTCTAATAATAGCCCACGGCCTTCGTTTGTGAATCAGAAGGAAGAGGATCCCAAAGCAACCTCGAAAAAGAACAAAGTTAACTGGGGACTCGCATTCCCCAGTTTCAAAACTTACTACAATGTGACAGTAATGAAGTCAGACAGTGCGGTCCAGGCATCGAGATAAACACACACATACCAGGGGAACAGACATGAGAATACAGAAATAAACCCCAGCACTTATGGACAATTGATTCTTTTGCAAGGGGTGACAAGACAATGTAAGTGAAAAAGAATAGTCTTTTCAACAATTAATGCTGGGGCCAACTGTATGTCCATGTGCAAAAGAATGGCATTGGACCTCTATCTCACACATATCCAAAAATCAACTTTGGATGAATCTGAAACCTAAATATAATGGCTAAAATTATAAATCTTTCAAAGAAAATGTTGAAATGAATCTTTGTGATCTTAAGTTGAGTGACATTTTCTAAGCTATGACAACAAAAGCCCAAGCAACACAAGGAAAAACTAGAAAAATTCGGCTTTGTTTAAATTTTAAATTTTATGCTTCATAGGTTATCATCAAGAAATTGGAAAGACAACCCACAGAATGGGCAACACTATTTACAAATCATATATCTGATAAGGGGTTTGTACCCAGAATATACAACAATTCTTACAATTCCATTATCGAAACATATATAACCTCATTTAAAGAGGAACAGAGGATCTAAACAGATCTTTCTCCAAAGAAAACACACAAATGGCCAAGAAGAACATGAAAAGATGCTCAAAATCATTAGTCATTAGGGAACGCAAAGCAACACCACGAGGCAGCACCACTTCACACCCACTGGGACGGCTGGAATGAAAAGGATGGACAATGAAAATTGTTGATGAGGATGCAGAGAACAGCCATCCCTGGCAGAAACGTCAAATGGAGCAGCTCCTTTGGAAATGAGTTTGATGATCCCTGAGAACGTTAAACATAAACTTACTGTAAGACTTAATATCTTTTTTTTCTTTATAGGGCCGCACCCACAGCATATGGAAGTTCCCAGGCTAGGGGTCAAATCGGAGCTGTAGCTACCAGCCACAGCCACAACCACAGCAACAATGGATCCAAGCCACATCTGTGACCTGCCCCACAATGCTGGATCCTTAACCCACTAAGCGAGGCCAGGGATCCAACCCACATCCTCATGGATACTAGTCAGGTTCATTACTGCTGAGCCATGACAGGAACTCCAAGACTCAATTTTACTTCTAGGAATACACCCAAGAGAAATGAAATCATACTTTCTCGCAAAGCTGGTACGTGAATGAGCAGCATTACTCACTGGCCAGTTTCCAAAAGAGGCGAGAGTGGAAACAACTCAAATGCCCATCACCTTATGAATGGACGACTAAAATGTGGTATAGCCAGACAATGGAGTATTATTTAGCAATAAAAAAGGAAAGAAGTTCTGACACATGCTACAACATTGAATACCTTAGGCTAAGTGAAAGAAACCAGTTGCCAAAGGCTTCATATTGTATGATTCCATTTATTTGAAACAGTGGGAACAGGCAAACCCTTTGAGACAAAAGTAGACTAATTGTTGCCTAGGGTTGGGGACAAGAAGTGAGAGCTATTAATGGGATAGAGTCTCTTTTTTGGAGCGGTAAAAATGTGCTAAACTTAGACTGTGTAACGGTTGTACAACTCAGTAAATAGACTAAAAATTATTAAACGGTACTCCTGAAATGGGTGAACTTTGTATAGTGAATTATACCTCAATAAAGCTACTTTTTAAAAGAAAAGGGATACATTTAAACATTTATCCACTCATGATTCAACATCCATTGAATGACTACTATGCTCTAGGTTCTGAGATACAATAAAGAATCCATTTTCTAGTGGGCGATAGAGACAAGAAGTAACAGACAATCTACAGTCTGGGGGCCAAATCCCATCCATGGCCCATTTCTGCAAATAAAGTTTTATTGAAACACAGCCATGTTCATCCATCTATGTGTTGTCTGTGAGCTTTTCCCACTGCAATGGCAGAGATGAGGAGCGGCAGCCGAGACCACAGAGCCCACAAAGCTGAAAATATCTGCAGGCATACCTCGTTTTACCGCACTTCACAGACACGGCGTATGTCACAAATTGAAGGCTGGTGGCAACCTGGAATCTAGCAAATCTCTCGGCACCATTTTCCCAAGAGCAGTATTTCAACTTTTTCATTATTTTTGTCCTTATTACAGTGCTCTGTGATCGACAATCTTCGGTGTGGCTATTTCAACAGCAGAGGTGGCGGAAACAGCAAGAGAACTGGCATAAGAAGTGAAGCCCGAAGATGCGACTACGTTATGATCTCTTGATAAAACTTTAACAATGAGGAGTTCCTTCTTATGGCTGAGCTAAGAAAGGGGTTTCTTGAGATGGCAACAGCTCCAGGGAAGCTGCTGTGAAGACGGCTGAAATAGCAATAAAGGATTTAGAATAGTACAGAAGCTGAGTTGATGCAGCGGAGACAGGGTTCGAGAGGATTGACTCCACTTTTGAAAGATGTTCTACTGGGGGTAAAAGGCTATTGAACAGCATCGCACACTGCAGAGAAATTGTTCCTGAAAGGCAGAGTCGATGGATCCAGCAAACTTCACTTGTCTTATTTTTTTTTTTGTCTTTTTGCCTTTATCTACAGCTGCACCCACGGCATATGGAGGTTCCCAGGCTAGGGGTCTAACAGGAGCTGTAGCCGCCGGCCTTCGCCACAGCCACAGCAACGCGGGATCCGAGCCGCGTCTGCAACCTACACCACAGCTCATGGCAACGCCGGATCCTTAACCCACTGAGCGAGGCCAGGGATCGAACCAGCAACCTTATGGTCCTTAGTCGGATTCGTTAACCATTGAGCCACGAAGGGAACTCCCACTTGTCTTATTTTAAGAAGTTGTCACAACCACCCAAACCTTCAGCCAGCACCACCTAATCAATCAACACTCACTCGTCAACACGGAGGCAGAGCCTTCCACCCGAGTTCCCGTTGTGGCGCAGCGGTTGACGAATCTGACGTGCATCCATGAGGATGCAGGTTCAATCCCTGGCCTCGCTCAGTGGGTTAAGGAGTCGGTGTTGCCGTGAGCTGTGGTGTAGGTTGCAGACGCGGCTCAGATCCTGCATTGCTGTGGCTGTGGTGTAGGCTGGCAGCTCGGCTCTGATTTGACCCCTAGCCTGGGAACTTCCATATGCCATGGGTGTGGCCCTAAAAAGAAAAAAAAAATGTAGAGAGCAACCCCACCAGTCTGTCAGGCCAGTGGAAACTACCTTGGGCCATGTAAGGCCCCTGGGCAGGCTGCGGTATGGAAAAGCCACAGAGGACCTAAGTTAGAAACTTTGTCACATACTGGCTATGTGATGCAGGAAGGGGTTTATTTATATATGTTCTTATAATAAGGACTTATTATCTTATCTCAGGTAAGGCACCGGCCCTTTCTGAGTCCCAGCTGCCTCCAAAGCGAATGACACTATCCACTATCCCCAAGCCCCCACCCTGCCCAGTACGTAAACTGCCCGTCATGAGACCCAGCACAAATGTCTCTGTCTGGGCTGCGGAAGCTGAAAAGGACTGATCATCAGAGTGGCCGCCAGTGTGCACTCGTGAAGGTCAACTCCTCTGAGAGTCTCATAGGTCAAATCCCCAAGGCCAACGGCCCAAGAAATCCCCCAGGTCATGGACGCACTCTACTGCCTAATCCAGGCTATGAAAAACACAAGCATCACTTCGCATCTGGAGGCCTCCAAAAATAAAATAAACTAATATTTTATTTAAAATAAAATAAATTCATTAATAAGCTAATTAGTAAAATAAATGAATTTATTAATAAAATGAATTAATGAATCGATACTCGGGACACACTGAAAACTCCAGGTGCACCTGGGCCTTGGAGACAGCGTCTAGGTTACTATGGATACGTCGGTATCCCAGGGTCATTTCAAGATGAGGCCGGGCCCCCCGTCCAAGTCACCTAATACAGACTGAGGAGCAGGAGGAGGCCACCTCGCAGGCCCTGCGCCCGCCTAAGCGGAGGACCTGCATTACAGGGGATCTGCTGGGGACACCTGCACTGGTGAGCAACGAACATGGCCTTGCCTCCTGCTGTGAACTGGCCTCCCAGCCAAGCTCGCCCCATTGTCGTGATGTTGAGAGCAATCAAGTTCACTGCTGCTGGGATAAAGAGGCTAAAGGGACTTGCTCTGTCCACCCCGCCTCGGAGGACACTTTGGTGCCAAGGTCCCCAGCGATTAACCCAAGGCCTTTCCAAGATTTCACAACAAAACCCAGTCTGACTCTTTCAGCCTCACTCGCCCTCAACATACACACACACTGCCAGCTCACGCTGTCTCTTCTGTCGGAATTTTCTTCTCTCTCCTTCCCTCCTCTCTTCACCACTGAGGGGCCGGCTCAGGCACCGTCTCCTTCAGGAAGCCCCTCTGGGTTTGCACAGCCTCTGCGCCGTGGCCAGCACCTCACTTGGGAAATTATGTTCTGATGGTTCTGGAGGATTCGTGCACTCCTCCGGGCGACTGCGGGAATCAACCTTCTCAGGCCTGAATCCCGGCCTCTGGAACGGGGCTTGACCCATAGCAGAGGCCCGGCTCTGTGTCTACAAACTGCTCTCTGTCCCTGTATTCTAGCATTTATTTTCCCCTTTCCCCACTGAGGGTGGGGGAAGGCCCGCCTCCTTCTGCCGGGACAAAAACTAGAAACACATATTTGCTGGTCGCCTCTTTGAGTGCTGTTGTGGGTGCTTTGAAAGGAAGCCGTTCTGTCAACGTGAGATGAAGAAACTTTGCTGCCTCCCAGGGGCCTCCAGAGCTGGCCTGACCAAACCACCCCAGCTCCGAGCACGTCCAGCCGAGGGCCTGTCCCACGGGCTCGTGGGCTCAGGCGGGCGGCCCACCACACCTGCAGGCCACAGAGGCAACCACAGGCTGCAGGGCCAACAGTAAACACGCAGGTGTCAGGATGCCGGTTCCAGTGGAAGCTGTCCCAGCCTGCTCGGGGGCCTTGCCTCCCAGGCCAGTAAAGCTACAGTGTGCGTCCCTGTGTGAGCTCGGCCAGCACCCACGCGCCTGCACCCTGCGGGGGCCCGGCCTTTCTGCCTTCCTTCCCCCACCCCTCCCTTCCATCAATCAATCAATAGTCAGCTCAGCCCTGGGACACACATAACAAAATGATATGAGCCCATAAATTATTTCTTCTTGGAGTTCCCACTGTGGCTCAATGGTAATGAACCCAACTAGTATCCATGAGGATGTGGGTTTGATCCCTGGCCCCACTCAGTGGATTAAGGATCCAGCATCGGCACAAGTTGCGGCTTAGGTTGCAGACGCAGCTCAGATCCGGCGTTGCTGTGGCTGTGGCGTAGGCCGGCGGCTACAGCTCCGATTCAGCGCCTAGCCTGGGAACTTCCGTATGCCTCAAGTGAGGCCATAATAATAATAATAAAATAATTTCTTCTCACTCTAACTTGATAGCATAAATACAACCACGCCCTGTTTTAGTCTCAGGGGGTGAACAGATGAGCAGAACTGGTCACCTTCTCTGCTCTCAGACAGTTTGGAATGTGAGTGATGGGCGGGGCCAGAGAGCAGCCAAAAATCCCACAAGTAAACATGGAGCCACCACCCCCTCGGGCACTAAGACGGAGAAGAGGTGGGGCCGAGGGCGGGAGGGCATCAACACAGCAATAAGGACGGCCATCGGAACTCCGCCCTTACCCTGTGCGGGGGGGGGCTGCTCCAATAGCTTGACCCGGATTTCTTCGCAGTGGCCCGAAGAACGGGGCACACGGAACACGCTCGTTTGGAAACAGACACACAGAAAGGGTGAGATTTCCCAAGCTGCCCGGCCATCGGAGGCGGGGCAGTGGTTAATCATCCTCGATCGCGCCTCGTGTTGGCGGCGGACAGAGGCCGCCTCACACGCAGGCAGCAGCGGGCTTTTCCAATCACCTTTCTGAGGCGATCGAGGATGGAGCAGGGGCAAAGCTGCGGAGCGCGATCCAGCCGCACAACGTGATCCAGCCGCACCAGCTACCTCCAGCCCCGCCCCTCAAGGAGCTCGCGGTGGAGAAGGGAGACGGATTTATGGCGCTAAATGCTGCCTGGTGACTCGGACTGGTCCTGGAACACAGAAGGGACACTCGGGGGAAAAATAGGACATCTGAGTGACGTCTGTAGTCGAGCTGATGGGGACGCTGGTTTCTTAGTTGTGACAAATGCAGCACGGCGGTGTGAAGTGATAACACCGGAGGGAACTGAAACCAGGCGAGGAGTTTCTGTACATCCAAAAGGTTTCAAAATAAAAAGTGTGTTTCTCAAAACCCGAAGACATTGAGGAAAATTTGAACATTAAGTAGCTGACACTACTGAGAAATTGTTGTTTCTTTTTAGGCCTGATAATTGTGTTACGGTTCTGCTTCTCATGCAGTTTTTATCTGTTAGAAAGACACGCTGAAGAATTTGCTGGTGCAATTATTTTGCTTCAAAAATCCCGAGTGGGTCAGGGTGGGGTGTAGCAGAAGAGGGTTGTGTACAAATGACATGAGGTCAGGTGAGCTGATAATTACTGGAGCGGAAATAGGTGCAAAGGATTCATCTGTATAGGTTTGAAATTTTCTACAATAAAAAAAAAAATAGAGAGGGAGTTCTGGCTGTGGCACAGTGGATTAAGAATCCCACTACAGGAGTTCGCACTGTGGCTCAGTAGGTTAAGAACCTGACTACTGTCCATGAGGATGTGGGTTCGATCCCTGGCCTCAGTCAGGGGGTTAAGGATCCATTGTTGCTGCAAGCTGCAGCATAGGTGACAGATGTAACTCAGATCCAGTGTTCTGTAGCTGTGGTGTAGGCCTCAGCTGCAGCTCCTATTTGACCCCTAGCCTGAGAACTTCCATATACCACAGGTGTACTATAAAAAAATAAAAAATAAAAAGAATCTTACTACAGTGGTTTGGGTCACTGCAAAGGTGTAGGTTCAATCCTTGGCCTGGTGCAGTGGGTTAAAGGATCTGGTGTTGCCACAGCTGCAGCTCAGATTCAATCCCTGCCCCCCTCCCAAAAAATGTACATATATACACACATATATATATACGTATATGTACACACATATATATGGAGTTCCCTCTGTGGTGCAGTGGGAGTGGGTTAAGAATCTGACTGCAGTAGCTCTGGTCACTGCAGAGGTTCGGGTACAATTCCTGGCCCAGTGCAGTGGGTTAAAGATCCAGTGTTACTGCAGCTGTGGCAGAGGCCACAGCTTGGATTCAGTTCCTGGCCCAGGAAGACCATGCATTGGTCAGACTTTGCTGCATAACAAATGAGCCCCAAGCTTCGTAGCTTAAAACTGGTTACCAAGGGTGGAGAGGGATGGACCGGGAGTTAGGGATTAACGTATGCCAACTGTTATAAGTAGGATGGACAAACAACGAGATCCTCCTGTAGAGCACAGGGAACTATATTCAATATCTTGTTTTTTGTTGTTGTTGCTGTTGTTGTTGTTTTGTCTTTTTGCCTTACCTAGGGCCGCACGCCTGGCATACGGAGATTCCCAGGCTAGGGGTCTAACAGAAGCTGTAGCTGCCGGTCTTCGCCACAGCCACAGCAATGCGGGACCCGAGCCGCGTCTGCAACCTACACCACAGCTCACGGCAACGCCGGATCCTTAACCCACTGAGCAAGGCCAGGGATCAAACCCCACAACCTCATGGTTCCTAGTCGGATTCGTTAACCACTGAGCCACGACGGGAACTCCTATATTCAATATCTTGTAACAAACCATAGTGGTAAAGAATATGAAAAAGAATGTGTGCATATATATATATAACTAAATCAATTTGCTATACAGCAGAAATTAACACAACACTGTAAATCAACTATACTTGAATCAAATAAAGGTTTTTTAAAAAAAAAGCACAAAGATATAATTTTTCTCCGGCTCCATGGGTTGGCTGGGCCATGCTTCTGTTGCTGTCATCTGTTAACACACCTGCAGTCAGATTCTGCTGCAGGACTGGCTTGGCTAGGACTCGCAGTGGGTCACACCCACTTCCGGCCGCCGGCGCCGTGTCAGCTGGGGCCCAGGTTCTCACCGTGGGGCTCAGCCTTGGCACCAGCAAACCTCGATCCACCTGCGACCTTCCCGTCACCCTCTTTGGGGCCAGAAGCTGCTTCCGGGAAAGGCCTGAAGGAAGCATGTCACCACGGGGGAAGTTTGGGAACATGGGGACAGCTCTCCAAAGGCAACCCCTCTGATGGTTTCTGTCCCTTTTGCTCCCATCTATGCCCCGCAGAATACAGAGTTCTGCAGATGTGACAGCACAGCCAGGCCAGGGCCGGGCGTTGGCCCCAGGCAGGAGAGCCGTGCTCTCCCTCTGCTGGAGCAGGGCTGGTGATGGCAGGGAGAAGGATCCCAGGCGCCATCCCCGGCAGCCTGCAGACGTCCTGGCCCTGGGCTTGGCCGCGGCAGCTTAGGCGTCCATGAGACCCGCCTGTGGCAATCTGAGCAGGGAAGGATGGAGGCAGAGGAGGGGTGTGGGGTGGAAGGACATTGTTTTAGGAGAAACGCAGATCAGTGCAAAAGGCTTCCCCTGGGCATCCGTCCCGGGACCTCTCTGACCCTCAGGCTTCTCTTCTATAAAAATGAGAGAACAGGGAGGTGAGCGTGTTGCTGCACCTTTAAGTGCTAGGCATCCTACGTGCTGGGCCCAGGAAGAGGGGATTATCCACCACACTTTGCTCCCTAGGAAACTTAGGTCCACCAGCCTGGACACAGCAGTCAGCCGCGAGCCACTCCGCAACACGAAAACTTAAGTCTGGGCCACGCGGAAAGAAAAATGGCATCGCCGAGAGACCAGAGGCCGGAACATGGCATCCTAGGCGCTCGGGTGTTTGTGTTTTCAAGGAAAGGGGCAGAACTCTCTTCTTCTCTGTCGCCTCAGAAAAGCCATTTTTCTTCTTCGAAAAAAATGAAATCTCCTGGCAGCACCACATTCTAGAACGTCACCGAGGCATTTAGCAGAACACTTTGGCTGCAAAGTCACAAGTTCTATCGCTCTGACTCACCCCGATTCCTCTTTTATTGATGTCATAAAGTAGGTATTTATGAGATGAAGCCATTAAGATCAATAGAATAAATGGAACGCCTAATTCTGTCTTTCTCGGAGCGGCACAAAGCATTCTCCTGGCACCATCCCAATGACGGAAGGGACCAGGGCGCTGTCACTTAGTCCTAATCCCAAAGCAAAAACTCACCCTCTTAACGGTGACTCACTTTTGACATGCTTCTTTGAGTCAAAAATTCTCTTGGCCCTAAGTAGCCTTTACTGAAAAAAAAAAAAAAAAAAAAAGATGAAGCATAGAGGCTGGCATCATTAGCATTTCCATGGTGGCTCAGTGGAAACAAATCCAACTAGTATCCCTGAGGATGCGGGTTCGATCCCTGGCCTCGCTCAGTGGGTTAAGGATCTAGTGTTGCTGTGGCTGTGGCATAAGTCGGCATCTGTAGCTCTGATTCGACCCCTAGCCTGGGTGCGGCCCTAAAAAGCAAAAAAAAAAAAAAAAGAGGAAAAGAGACTGGCATCATTGAACAACTGGATTTACCACATTTATAACCAGGTTGGCTGCACTGGTTTTTTTTCTCAACAGGAGCAGAAAAAATAAAGTAAAATAGCAGAGAGGTCGTGAGAGCTCCCACGACCAGAACCAGTATCCCCAACGCCCCCGCCCCCCAGGGCTGTGGAATCCGCATGCTGGTGGTGACTGGAACCTGTGTTCCTGGTTCTTCCCGGCTCCACCGCTCTGTGGGATCCTGGGCCAGAACCTGCTAGGATTCCAGAAGCCTCTACCGGAGCCGTGGTCACTCTGCTCCCTCTTTTATTCGAACAAATATGACAAGCGTGGGTTGCTGGATTGCCTGCTTTCTTGGAAAACATGCTTGGTAAATACGAGACCGCGCTGCTCTCTCAGAATAGGCCGGGTTTGTCTATAAGTAGACATTTGATAGTTTTCTCCGAAAGCATTCATTCCGGTGCAAAAACAGACCAACTGTACACTCGGAAGTTCCTTCCCTGAGGACAAGGAGAGCGTTGGCCCTCGGGGCCTGTCTTAGCCGTAGCCGCTTCTTCTTTTTTTGCTTTTTAGGGCCGCACTTGAGGTATATAGAAGTTCCCAGTTCCACAGCCACAGCAACGCTGGATCCTCAATCCACAGAGCAAGGCCGGGGATCAAACCCATGTCCTCATGGATACTAGTCGGATTCGTTCCCACTTTGCTACATCGAGAACTCCCAGCCTCGGCCTCTTAGAGGTTAGGGTCTCAGCAGAGATGACGGCTCCAGACCCTCCGCGATCAGGCTGACCTTCCCAGCCTTGTCTCCTGATCTCATTCTCTGCACATCCTACAAGCAGGTCGGAGTAATCAGCTCAGGTTTTCCTTCCCATCCCTGTGATTTCCACCTCTTGGACTTGACCGTGAGGCCCCGTCCCCACCCGCCTCGCATGGTCCCATATCTTGTCCTTGAATTCACGCCACCAATAAAGCACATAACAGTCCCACAAGCGTGCTCCCTGGGGTACTGGGGCCATAGCGGGAGGGACATCTCCCTGTGAGCCCCATGGGTGGGCAAGGCGGCTGGAACCCCAGTCCCTCCCTGAAAACAAGATGAGGACAGATGCAGGCAGACGTGGACAGTGAGGTCAGGCAGCAGAAATCACGGAGCACGCAGGGCTTTCAGGACAGGAGGAGGAGGTACCCAGCTACCCAGCCCTGCTGGCTTCGAGGATTTCCACTTCCATGACCTCAGAGGCTCCCTCCATCGGCTGCGGAGGCAGAGGATGCCAACTGCCACCAGCCTTGGGACTGTGGAAACCAGGCTCAGGGACGTGCCCATAAACCGAAAAGATGGAAGAGGATGAATTTAGCCCGTTCCTCTAACAATCAGTCCAGTGCTATTTCTACTGCACCCCAGAGAGCTCACGATGCCCTCAGCCGGACCAGTTCAGGAATCCCTCTTCTAGGGTGCGGATCCCCACATGTAAGTCATGAGACCTGGGGCCGGTCTCCACGCCTCGGCCTGCCCACCTGGGAGACAAGATGGCAATGGCAAAATGCAGGTGACAATAATGATCTAAAGGATTGTCTTAAGGCTTAGATGAGATAAGGCAGGGACGCACTTAGCCTGGGGCTTAGCCTACACCGAGCACTCATCGCTTACATCATTTCACTTCCTCCTGCAGGTTAAAAACTTTGTAGATGAGAAAAAGAGGCTCGGAGGGATTTGGCAGCCTCGCCAAGATCCCAAAGCAAGAGGCAGAGCCGGGGCTGTGGTCACAGACACTGAGACGGGCAAAGGCCTCCGAGAGCCACTGCTCCTGTCCTAACATGATGCTCCCGTCCTAAAGTGACATCCTGGGCCCTATACTCACAGCGTGTGGATGGCGGTCCAGGGCGAGCCCCTGGTCTCTCAACGGCCACCATTTGGTCCTTTTTCCCTTTGTCACGCAGCCCAAATTGGGTGGAGAGGGGAGGCCCTCCTGAGTCACCAGGTGCCACGGGCCAGGCAGAGGACCCCAAGGCAGGGAAGGGTGAGCCTCTCTTCCCTGACAGCCCCTCTGGCTGGCCCAGGCACGGCGCCTGCAATTTCTTTCAAGGTAGTTTCCTTGAGCCTTTGCAATTTCCTTTCTGGGGAGATATTAAGTTATGATGGGAGAGACCCCCTGTGTCTTGACAGTAGCATAACTGTCATGAGAGCAAAGCGGAGATGCTGTCAGGCCAGATGTCCCGGAGGTGAAGCCTCCTCGGTTGTCAGCAATGCATCTCCACAGAGACAGCAGCGATGGGAACCAGGCAAGGACACTTCAAGGGTAAAGGGTCTAAATGCCTGGAGTGATGGGTCGGTGCCTAACGCCTCAGCCTTGGTGGGTGCTCTGAGCTCATGGGAAGCAGCGGTGAGATTAGAGGACACAGACGTCCGGCGCTGGGAAGGACATGGGCCATCACGCCTTAGAACCCGTTTATTTCACAGATGAAGACACAGAGCCTAGGGAAGAGTTCAATTACTTGTTCACCCAACTTTTACAGAGCTCATCCTCTGCCAGGTCCCCTCGTAGACACTGCAGGTGCACAAGTGAATAATAAGACTCAAGCCCTGCCCCAGGGAACTCACCATGCAGTGGAGCACGAGATGGACCCCAGGGGATTAAAATGGGAGAGGAACACTGACCGTCAAATCCAGAAGGCGGTGGAAGAAGCAAGGGAAGCAGACAAGACGGCCCCTCTCAACACTGTATCAGTCAGGATACATTGAGATAAGTTGTGCTGCGTAACAAACATCCTCCTGGCTGTGAATTCTTGCTGTGCGTTGTGCCCATTAGCAAGGGAGGCTCAGCTTCACGCAGATGCTCAGGCTGATCCAGGTGTCCCCACCTCTCAGCTGTACGTACTGGGACACATGACCTTTTCGGTCACCGTGGCCGGGGCAGCATGCGGCGTGGGGCGTACAGAAGAGCTGGTAGAACATCCTTTACTCACACCGCCTACCTTCCACTTGCACTAACTACAGCCACGGTGACTGAGGCCGCTCAGCATGACCTTTTGGAGTCCCCGCCCCGCCCGGCTGCCTGGCACACATCCACCTCCCACACTGATTTCAGGACTCGCTTTGCAACTGGGGCCCCTGACCCCTTCCCCTCCTTAACTGCTCCCCCTTGACCGAGGCCATCAAGGCCCATATTTATCACCTTCAACCACCGGCCAAGTCCTTGCATCCCAGCTTACGTGGCACAACCAGAACACAAGCGCTGGCACCGAACACCAGGCCCCGGCTCCAGCCCCACCCTGCCTAGCGGAGGACCTCTCCCCTCACTGTTCTCTTCTGTAAAGTGGACAGTAGTGGTCCTGCATGCTAGGTCGGCTGCGAGAATTCACTATGTTGATACAATGATGTCAATTTCCAACACTGCCTAGCACAAAGTAGGCGCTCAATTAATGATAGCCACAGCTTAGGCAGCCCCCTCCGCCCAGGAAATGTAATCAGTTTCAAATCCGCACCTGATTTAATATCTCACTGCAGGAACCAGGAACGCGCAGCAGTTAGAAGTTCCTACATAATTACTGCTGGCTGCACAAGGAGGTGCTGTACAGTTTTGCAGAAAGCGGTACAGCCCTGAGGACAAAATCGTTAATGTCGTAGTAGTAATAATAGTGCTAGCAATAATAATAGTTCACATTTTATTAGGCACTTAGTAAAGCACCATGTTAAGTGCTTTGCAAACACGTTGTCGTCCCCACCAGCACCTGGACAGTGCTTTTGGGCTGACGAAGCATTTTCCCGAATTGCATCTCCCCTGTGCCTGCCATCAGCCTGTGAGGGTGGCCTCCGTGTCCGCTCTAGTTTATGGACTCAGAAACCGGGGTGAGTCACCCACATGGCCTTCTGGAAAGTGGCCTGGCTGGCCTGTCACCTGGGACGTTGAGTTCCAGAAGCAGCTCCCCTCCCCCATCACCACCTCAGATTCACCCTGCCCAGGCCAAGACACCATCCCAATATTCCCTTTCTTTCTTTCTTTCTTTCTTTCTTTTTCTCTTTCTCTCTTTCTTTCTTTCTTTTTCTCTTTCTCTCTTTCTTTCTTTCTTTTTCTCTTTCTCTCTTTCTTTCTTTCTTTTTCTCTTTCTCTCTTTCTTTCTTTCTTTCTCTTTGGAGCCACATGGCAGCACTGGGAAGTTCCCAGGCTAGAGGTCGAATCGGAGCTGCAGCCACGGCAATGTCAGATGTGAGCCGGGTCTTCAACCTACACTGCAGCTAGCAACAACACCAGATCCTTAACCCACTGAGCAGAGCCAGAGATCGAACCCACGTCTTCACGGATACTAGTAAGATTTGTTACCACTGAGCCACAACAGGAACTCCGGTGGTGTTTTCTTTAAGCCTCTGCCCTTGACTGCAGAGGTGAAATCTACCAGCATCATTCCTACTGATGCTGGAGGCACTTAACTCTCCCAGGAATAGGTCTGCTTTAAAAGACTGTGGGGAAGGGCTTAGCCCAGAAGAGTGTTCCCTGGCGGTGGGTCCCCCTGTATCTGGAGCACAGGCAGGGCCTCCTGGGGGCTAGAGGACCCTCCCCAAGTGCCCAGTGTCCATCCCGCCTGTGGCTACAGTCCCCATGGTCCTCCATGCAGGAGAAGTGGAATCCAAGTGCGGAACTTTAAAGCAGCCGATTCAGGCAAACTTCTGCCGGCGCTAGAATGTTCTGGCGAGGGTGCAGTTTGGGGAAGTCCCTCTAAGGACCAAAGAGGATTCCCATCTCCTGGAGCAGCTCCTGCTTGGGTTGGAGAACTGTCCCCTCCCCTGGCGGGAACCAGCTTACTTTCCTCTGCCCCGGGACAGCCTCGGAGCAGCAGTGGCCACCCCCTCTTTTTCCCTCCGCAGGCATCGCTGCGCCCCCAAGTCCCCAAGCTGTCTGTACCTGGTGTGATTCCAGCATTCTTTTGGAACTGTCTTCCCCAGACACGCCCGCTGCTCTTTGGTTTTGAAAGACAAAGACCACTTGCCATCTAATGATACACCGTGGCTGTGACACAGGCCAAGTGGTATCTGGACTGTGATAGCTTTTCTAGGCATGGTAGGCAAGGTTGGTTCCACTGTAAAGCCAGGAGCCCTCGGACTGGCACAGTGGTGGGCAGCCATGCCTTTCTCACCCTGTGGCTGCAGGCACATCCTCACACACTGAGTGAAAGAATTTTGACTCAATGGAACTTTTCTTTTCCATGGCCACACCCGCGGCATAGGGAAGTTCCCAGGCTAGGGGTCCAATCGGAGCTGCAGCTGCCGGCCTACACCACAGCCACAGCATCGCTGGATCCTTAACCCACTGAGGGAGGCCAGGGATGGAACCCGCATCCTCATGGACACTAGTCGGATTAGTGACCGCCGAGCCACAACAGGAACTCCTGAAATTACAATTTCTGACTTCAAGGTGCATAAGCAATCTTGGTGGCGGATACCACGACCCTTGGTATCCTGTTTAGCATCCCCTCCCTCATCCTGGTTCCAGCGGGCGGAAGCAGATGAGACCAGTTTCCTCGGGACAGATGCCGGCGGAAATGGGCAAGGAGGAAAGGGAGGCGCCTGGTTTTCCCAGAGCCCCCGCGTGGCCTCCACCCAAGCCAAGTGTCCCCAGACACAGCTCTTCATTAGCCCCCGCCACGCCCTCTCCCGGGGGGCGGGGGGGGACAATCCCTCTCTTCTACCTTCGGGACCGTGAGCAGGGCGGCAATGCTCCCTTTTCTCGGCAGCTCTCCCGCGCTCTCCATGCTCATTTGAGGTACCACGTGCGCCCATGGGTCGATTCCCAAGCCTTACTCTCCACGGGATTGCTGTTATAAGCAGGATTAACAGCCACCCCTAGGTGCACACTTCATGCACGCCAGGCGCTGTGCTGGGTGATTTTCCCACCTCCGTTCGTGTCCGCCCCTAAATCCTTTGGAAAGCGGCCCTTTTGGCTTGATCTGTGGAGAAGAAAACAGGGCAGGTGATTTTCTCAAAGCGACACAAACCAGGTTAGGGCAGAGTTGGGCTTTACTCGGAAGCCCTCAGCTCCAGCCACGATCTCAGTCTCCCTCCGTCCCCAGGACCCAGCGTGTCTGTCGCCTGACACCCAGCCCCGCGCTCAGCTGGTGCCCGCTGCGTTGGTGAGTCAATGAGGGAGGGAGTGAATAAACGAATGAATGAAACCCTCCAAGCTCGAGGTCACGGCAGCCTGGGGGAGCCCACAGAGCACAGGCAGGTGTTTCCAGCCCAGAGAACTGCAGCCCTCTGGGGAGAACCAAGATTATCAGCTGTTGTTTTACCGTAATAGGGCTTCCCAGATACTCATTTCTTAGCAAGCCAGATGGCAGCCGGGGCCAGCAGGTCCTGGTCTCCGGCATCAGAGAAAGTGCTGTTCACTGCCCCCAGGGAAATGGTCTTGCCTGGGATTGCATCATCTCCGGTCCACTGGGGGCGTCCTGGATCTCATGACCTTGGCAAACAGACAGACCTGAGCCACAGCCAGCGCTTGGACCTGCCCTCCCTCTTCCTCCCCTCCCCCCCACATCCATCCCTCCCTCCTTTCCTTCCGTCTTTCGTTCCTTTGTTTCTTTCTTCCCCTTTCCTCCTCATTCCTTCATTCACTCACACTCATCCAGGAGGCAGTAACTGCCCTGCTGTGGGTGGGGTCCGGGGGGGGGCCACCCTGGGAGTCCCCCCTCAGGGTGCCCAGAGCCCGGAGAGTAGGTGACAGCTGCCACGTCTCATGGGCTGAGCCAGGCTGTGGGAGCTGTAAGCAGATGTGTGTTCGGGGCACAGAGTAGGCATGGAGGAGAGAAAAGCTGAGACCCCAGGGACAGAGGGACTCCAGGAAGGCTTCTCAGAGGAGGTGTCCCTGCTCCTTGTCCTACTGAGCTGCATTCTGAAGAGTTAACCAAGCAGGCAAATAAGGCAGAAGCTTTCTCTAATCGCTCCCAGCTCCAGGGTCCTCGCATCCCTCTCCAAGCCCAAATCTTAGTTGGTACCACCAGCATGCAGCCCGACCTCCTTGACTCAGAAAGTCAAGGTCAGCATGGACCCAGACCCAGGCTGTGCCCCCGGGACCTGTCAGGCATGCATCCTGTTGCATCTCTCCGGCTGAAGTCTGTCACTCAGGCCTCCTTCTCTTCTTCTTGAGGCAGCCAGCGACATCCGGATTCCCGTGGTGTCCTGCCCAGCCACGTCACAGTCCCCCCTCTGGCCTCCCCGCCTCCCATCCCCTCCGCATCACGCCAGTCCTCCACGACACACGGCGGCTGCCCGAATCATCTTCCCCAAACGTCGGCGCGCCCAGCATCCCCCACCCACCAGCCTGGCTTGACCTCCTCCCTCGGCGGAGCTGAGCCTCACCCTGGGGGGTGCGAGAGCCCCGTCTCCCGCGCACTGTGTCCACACTGAGCCTCCGGGCCTGCCTCCCCCACACAGAGCCTCCCCCGAGGGGTCCTAGGCAGCACCACCTCTGCGCCTTTCCTGAAACAGTTCTCTCTCCCCAAGGGCTCAGGCTCTGGCAGTTTCGGTAAGGCTAAAGCGTGCTAGGCACAGTCAGCACGAAAGCCACGGCAGGAACAGCAGCGGCAGAGAAGCAGCCAAATGCGAAGTACAGGTCCACCCATCCCACCCCCAGAACCACCCACCCGGGAAGCCGTCATTTGACCTTGGCCACAGGGGAGCAAACTGAGGCTCAGAGGGGTGAAGTGCCTCGCTCAGTGTCACTGGTGAAGAAGAGGAATATTCCAGACACGGGACCAGGGCTCTGCCTCCGAAGCCTGAGCTCGGCATCATCCTAACACCCCACTCCATCATCTCACAGCCCCTTGGCCATCTGCCTGCCTCCTTCCCGTTCTTGAAGAATTAGTCACCTCCTCCAGGAAGCCTTCCCTGACCTCCTAGGCGAGAATGGATGCTTCTGCTTTGCGCACCCAGAGGAACCAGCACTCCCAACGCTCAGCCCTCACCAAGACATCTTCTCGCCCCCCCCCACCAGACTGTGTATCCCCGGCACCCACCACGCAGAGCTCGTTGCAGCTGCAAGAACTTCCTCGGACTCGGTTGAAAAAGATCAGTGTGCAGAGGGACTGCCTACGGAGAGCGGAAGACAAGGCCTGATACAAGACATTCAGGGAGGGTTCCGTGGAGGGGCCTCTGAGCAGGGCTTTCTAATCTAGAAGGATTTAAACAGGACTCAAAATAAGGGCATCCAGCGGGCAGATCTGCATGGAGAATGGGGTCCTGGTAGCGTGTTGCCCAGATTTGGGGGTGCCATTCGACAGCACACCTTCTCAGGCGGAGGACCTTGGCTGGCAAGCCTCTCTCCCTGCCTCTCAGCCTGTCTCGGTTCTCTCAATCCCCAACCAGAGATCAGAGACCAAAGCCCCGTTGTATGTGACAGGAAGATTTTTTTTTCAAGAGTTTTTGAAAGTCCGTTGCCAACACCGAGTCATTGAGAATTTCTGTCTCTAAAAATTAAAATATTCTGTTCCCGTTGTGGCGCAGTGGTAATGAACCCACCTAGTATCCATGAGGACTCAGGTTTGATCCCTGGCCCCGCTCAGTGGCTTAAGGATCAGGTGTTGCCGTGAGCTGTGGTGTAGGTCACAGACGCGGCTCGGATCCTGTGTTGCTGTGGCTGTGGCGTAGGCCGGCGGCTGTAGCTCCGATTTGACCCCTAGGCTGGGAACCTCCATATGCTACAGGTACGGCCTTAAAAAATAAAATAAAATGAAATAAAATAAAATGAAATGAAATAAAATAAAATGAAATAAAATAAAATAAAATGAAATAAAATAAAATGAAATAAAATAAAATGAAATAAAATAAAATAAAATGAAATAAAATAAAATGAAAT
>PVHT021183632.1:10194568-10210040 GCA_004024745.2 Catagonus wagneri
TCTGGGGAGCTGTGATTACAAACCTCGACACTCCCACTTCACCCTTTCAAAGGGCCCTGTTCCCACTCGGGCGTCTGTTGCCCTCCCCTTCCAGACATAATGCACCTCCTTGCCACTGAGAGATTTAGTGTCCAGCCACCACCCCCCACCCCCGAAAAGAAAAATGGAGCTGAGATTTTAATTCCTATTCATGTCATTTCACAATAGCTTCATTCATTCCTACTGGCTGTATGACTTTTTTTCCTTCTTTCATTTATGGAGTACATTTGCAGTGTATGAATTAGAGAAAGGAAATGTTATTACAGAGGTCCCAGGGAGCGAGCTGTTTCAGCTCTGGAGACTGAAAAGGAAAGAAGAGTGAGGTCTGGGGCAAAGAGAGCTGGGTTCTAGCCAGAACTAGCCTCTAAAGTGCTGTGTGACTTTGGACAAGGAACTTAACCTCTCTGGGCCACGTCATCACACAGTCTCCATGAGCCATTACAGCAGCCCTGTCAGTTAGGCATGGTCCTTGTCATCATTAGTATGGAGAAGCCCCCTTAGGGGACCTGAGCCCCGTGAGAGAGCAAGCCTGGGCCCCCCACCCCTACCCAGCCACCCCCATTGTCCAGTTTCAGCTGCCAGGGTCTTCATGGGCAGGAGCCCAAGTGAAGAAATTTAGTAAGCCCGGGGGGGACCAACATTTTGGCCTCATAAAGCCCTTTTCCTAAACAGCTGGCCACAGCTGCCCAAAGCTAAGTCTTGCAGTAAATTAGTCCAAAGCCCTGAAAACGGAGGGGCTAGGGTGCGGGGGCTCTGGTTGGGGTGGGGGAGCAGGAAGGAGCAAAGGACACTCCTGGGAGGGTGAAAAGAGCCTGCTCATGCCACCACCCACCAACCCTGAGACCTTGCCCCTCCAGCCTGTTCCCTCCCCCAGCGTCATACAATGATGGCGAAGATGGGACCGTGGCTGTCAGACAGCCCAGGTCAAGGTCTGGCAAGGAGTGGGTGCCCCTCGAAAGTCCCACGAAGGAGTTCCCAGTGTGGGATCAGCAGCCTCTTGAGAGCACTGAGACACAGGTTCGATCCCCAGCCCCACAAGTGGGTTAAGGATCCAGCTTAGGTCTCAACGGGGGCTCGGATCTGATCATTGGCCCAGGAACTCCATATGTCTCATGGCATATGGACAAAAAGGAAAAAAATCAAGTCCCTTCCAGCCTCTGCTGCTACATCACTGGGTCCCCCTTCCTGGGCCCCAGGCACACGCACACCTATCACTGCCACCTGCTTCCCAACGTCCCAGGACAAAGTACCCAGTGCTGGGGCTGCCGCACAGGCTGTGTCTGCTCTCAGGCTCTGGGCCGCTCGGGAAGGGCACGGGGGCCTTTTTCCTGCTTTGCGGCAGGTGGGCTTGATGTTTATCATGTAACGACACTGTCGTGACAGGGTGCAGGAGAAGACCCAGAACAACGTGTCAGGTCTACATGTGCTCATGGGCCAGGTCCTGGGTGCGGAGGGCACTACCTTAGCCAACGGCAGAAAACCACCAGCTTCTGATAACCCCGGGCTGTCTGATTTAAACGATCTGCAGAAGTCCCGGGTCTGATCAGAGATTGCCCCCGCCCTCTCCGCGGGAAAGCTGTGAGGAGCTAAGAGGAAAAGGAGCAGATGATTCTGGCTGCAGGGAGGACGGGCCAGCCCGCAGCCGTCCCCCGTGCCCAGGGGCCTTGGTGCGCTTCACTCTTTGTTTCCGTCACCGGGTATCTGAGAGTGTCACCTCAGTCCTGAGCTCCCCTCCCACGAGGTCCTCCTGTACAGGCCCGGGATCTCTGCCAGGGGCTCAAGGCCCATCAGAAGCTTCCCAGACGACGCCACTGCACAGGCGTGCGGGTCGGTGCGGCCGGGAGCCACCCCCGGCTCGGTCACCCCGCTCTGCAGTGAGTGGGGCCTCCCTCCTGCCCCAAGTCCCCCCTCCAGGGCAGCTCCTTCCCGTCTCCCGCAAAGCTGATCAGGGACGGTCTGGGGGTCCTCTGGGTGGGCACCTGCCCAGCTGAAACCCAGGCTTCGTAATACTGCGTGGGAGGGGAGAAAAGCGTGTCCCGCCACAGCGGCGTGCTAAAGGAAGCTTTCCCTATTGGCCCCACTATGCAGAAGACAGACGGGACCCGTGAGTGGGGGGCGGTCTGTCCAGGTTCCCACCGTCCCCTCAAATCCTGTACTTCCCGCCATGCCGAGGACCACCGCCCACCCGTCCCCCGGGCCCCCGGGCCCTGGGAGGTCCCCCTCCTCTGCTGACCCAGGGCCCCTCCCTGCACACCCCCCGTGACGTCAGAGTTGGGAGAAAGTGACCCCCCAACGGAGCCGCAAACACCCTACGGACAGAAAATGAGATGCAAAATCCTATCGGCCCTGCTGACAGTTGAAGTAAAATTTTATGTGAGCACTATACTCTCGCTCTGATTACCATGCAGTATAATTTTATTCTGGTTTTCCTGGGCCCGCTGAACCCACTGCTCTTTTAAGCGTTCCGAGGCCCCGCTTGCCAAGATAAATGATTATAATTGACAGGGCGTTGTCAATCTATAGCCAAGCTGATTTCATTAAACGTGCCGAGGGCCAGCTCCAGGGGCAGGTAGCCGAGCCGAGAGGGGTTTTGATCTCACCCTCTCCCCATAGTACCGTCCACACTGGCACCAAAGGCTGGAGGGCGAGAGAACAAAGGGAGCCTTCTGTCTCTGAATTCAAATCTTTCCCTTTGAAATGGGGCATCCGGAATGGCCAATAAAACTGTGGAAATGGATTTCGGGCTGCATTTGATGTTAAGCCTTTAGTGTCAAGCGCCAGGTCTATGGGTTGTGTTTTCATGCCCCGTCTTTTCTTCCTGCCCTTGGCCCCCCTCGCTCCCCACCTTCTCTGGATGTCTTGTGGGGAATTTGTCCTTTCATAAATAATTTCTTCTCCACGTTGCCGGAGAGCGGTGATATCCCATCGCTGCTTTGCCGCGAAAAGAGCAAATTAAGTCTTAAAAGAATGGCGACCTGCTCTGTGTGAGTAACTGAGTTGGTCTCTTACAGTTGACTAAGACTCAAAATTCTCCTGCTACGGTCTCAAGTCCTCCGTTTATGAAGGCTTCTCCGAGGACACGGTTAACATCCTTTTACAGAGTCTTCAGGATCCCAAGTAGAGGAGAGAGGAGAGAGTTGGAGAGAGAGCCCAAAGTTTAGAGCCTCCTCCTAAGTCATCTGTAACCGAATATCTGTGACCAGAAGCCGCGCTTTCATCTTGAGCGGTGAGCCTGGTCCTTGATTGAGAGGGAAGGCTGTGGCCCCTCTGTGGCGCCATCCCTACTGTCATCCTGAGCTATTCTCAGGCCGGCCAGGGGAGGTGACGCGAAAGAGACCTTTGGGTACCCAGACCACAGTCAGTTTCTGGGACCCCAGAGAAACCAGTGTGTAACCCCCTGCACCCTGCATACATCCGTCAGGGAGATCAAAAGAATCGAACCCGCTTCCCCATAGTGGTTTGTGGTTCCTGGTAAGAGGAAGGACAGGCCAAGAGGAAGGCAAAAGGGATATGGAATTCAAAAAGCTGGTTTCCAGCTCTCTTCCTGGGCGCTGCCTACGGAGGTGGCAGCCATCTCCCGCCTGGCAACGTGGCCGCTCTCAGACCCCCCGTGAAGCCCAACATCGCAAAAAAGAGGACCAAGAAGTTCATCCGGCACCAGTCAGACTGAAATGGCAAACTTAAGCGGAACTGGCAGAAACCCCGAGGCACTGACAACAGGGCGCGTCGAAGGTTCAAGGGCCAGATCTTGACACCCAGCACTGGTTATGGGAGAAACAAGAAAACAAAGCACCTGCTGCCCAGTGGCTTCCGGAAGTTTCTGGTACACAATGTAAAGGAGATTGAAGTGCTGCTGATGTGCAGCAAATCTTACTGTGCTGAGACTGCTCACAGCGTCTCTTCCAAGAACCGCAAAGCCACTGTGGAGAGAGCAGCCCAGCTGGCCGTCAGGGTCACCAATCCCAACGCCAGGCCGCGCAGCCAATAAAATGACTAGACAGGAGTTCCCGTTGTGGCTCAGAGGGTTAAGCACCCAACGAGTATCCATGAGGATGCTGGTTTGATCCCCGGCCTCAGTGTAAGGATCCAGCGTTGCCGCAAGCTGTGGCAGATGCGGCTCAGACCCCAAGTTGAAATGAATAGTGGGCTCGCGTGCACCTTGTATCTGTATTAATAAACCCATACAACTTGAAGGAAAAAAAAAGCAGTTTCCAGTCCTGATGCTGACCCTCACCAGCGACTTTTGGGTCACCGACTTCCCCTCCTGCAGCTCAGACATCTGGTTATAAAATGAGGACCGTTATTCTTCCCCCGTCCCGAGTTCTAAATGAGACTGGATGCAAAAGCATTGTTTAAACTCCCAAGCATAGAGCAGAAATTGACAAAACACTAAATCAACTATACTTTAAAAAAAAGAAAACCTTTTTTTTTATATACTCCAAAGCATCATACAAATGAGGGCAGGCATCACTGCAAGAATATCATGCCCATTAGTACCCTTCAATCTTTGTGATAGGTTAGAAAGGATCAGAACACCTTGCAGCTGCTATAGAGCCTGCCAGTGGTAGGGTTCCATCCAGCAGAGCCAGCCAGGTATGCTGGAAACTATGAAAACTCTAGGTAAAAGTATACATCTTCTTAATGCTTTCAGCAGCTGGCATGATACTAGGAAGTTAGGTCAAAATCTAAGTAGGAGTTAGAGAGAGATCTATAAATTTCCTGTTGCCCTGAGAACATCTGGTATACCTGGAAAATTGCATCTTGGCTTTTCAGAGTCTTGGAGGCTACAGGGGGCATAAAACAGAAACCGGAGCCTACTTCCCAATATTCTGGGATAATCTACGTGGGAAAAGAATCTGAAAGGGAATGGATGTGTAGACATGCATAATTGACTCACTTTGTTGCACAGCAGACATGATCACATTATAACTCAACGATACACTGGAGTTCCCGTCGCGGCTCAGCGGTTCGTGAACCTGACTAGTATCCAGTGAGGATGCGGGTTCGATCCCTGGCCTCAGTGGGTTAAGGATCCGGCGTTGCTGTGAGCTATGCTGTAGGTCGCAGGTGCAGCTCCAGTCTGGCGCTGCTGTGGCTGGAGTGTAAGCCGCCAGCCACAGCTCCGATTCAACCCCTGCTCTAGGAACCTCCATATGCTGTGTGCGTGTGGCCCTAAAAAGCAAAAAAAAAAAAAAAAAAATTATACTTCAATAACACATTAAAAATGAAAAAAAGGAGTTGCCCTTGTGGCTCAGTGGTTAACGAACCCAGCTAGGACCCCTGAGGATACAGTTTGATCCCTGGCCTCGCTCAGTGGGTTAAGGATCCAGCGTTGCCATGAGCTGTGGTGTCGGTCACAGACACGGCTCAGATCCTGCTTTGCTGTGGCTGTGGCATAGGCGGGCAGCTGCAGCTCCAATTTTACCCCTGGCCTGAAAACCTCTATATGCCACGGGCATGGCCCTAAAATGCAAAACAAAAAAGAAAAAAAAAATCTATTGCTTTATATTTGGTTTTGGGTTTTTGTTTTTGATTTTTTTTTGTTTTGTATTTTTGGTTTTTGCTTTTTTTTGAAGTAGAGTTGATTTATAATATATTAACTTCAGGTGTATAATATAAAGATTCAGTATTTTTGTAGATTAATACTCCATTTGAAGTTATTATAAAATGATGGTTATATTTCCCTATGCTATACAATATATCCTTGTTACTTGTTAATTAAAAAAAGGGGGGGGCATTCAAGGACAGGAGTCCAAGAGAGGAGGACCTTCCTTACAAAAAGTCAGAGTCTCAAAGTATATCAAGGTGAACTAGATGCAAACACACACACACAGTCCTGGTGCTGAGTAGAAAAGTGCTTAACGTCAACTGGGGACCTTTAACACAGCACTAGCCTCTCTCTCTCTCTAACCTCATCTTCCTTTACCTTCGGCCCCATCATCACCCCCAGAGCTGCTGTGGTACACTCCCCGTCTCCACTGCTCATTTCCTACCCCTCCCCTGCTACACCTCCCATTGGCTGAAAGTTCTCTGGCTAGAATTTTCATTGCATACCCCTCTCCACATGCACCCCTTCCTAGCCATACACCCTAGCTTCAGCTTCACTGTACATCTGTTGCTCCTCATATCAGTCAGACCCCATCTAATAACACTCTTGGGGAAAAAACTACCTTTGCCTGCTCAGGTGCTGGAATTTCTCTTCATCACAGCCATCGTCATCATCACCATCGTCATCATCACCATCATCATCACCATCATCATCATCACCATCACCATCATAATCATCACCATCATCATCACCATCATCATCACCATCATCACCGTCATCATCGTCATCACCGTCATCATCATCACCATCATCATCATCATCACCATCATCACCACCATCATCATCATCAAAGTTTGATGATAACCGTAAGTCCATCTTTTAGAAATGTCTTCTCCCACATTCTCAAGGACTTTAGCCATATCTGGGAGGAGGAACGGGTCATGGAGAGGGGATTATCATCTGGGGACACCAACCACTGGCCCAGCTTCTCTCTTTGTTGGCATTGGCGTGATGATAGTTCTGACCCATTTCGCAAGCGTGCCAGCATCAGACCCTCTGTGCCTTTCTCCTTTCATAGAGAACCTCAGAGACTAAAAATGAAGCGTAATCTGGTCCAGTCCTTGGGTGATGCCTTGATCTCACCCAGGCCCAAAGAGGCAGGACCAGGCCTGGGCCACAGAGTGTGCCAGCAGATGACCTGTGCATCCCAGTCTCCCGATTCACAGCCAGGCTCTCAGCCACATCTCACCATAGCCAGCAGGAAGGGCTCACTCTACCCTCTGTGCTTTCCCAGGCAAGTTCTCCTTTGTTGTCCTGGAAAACCTAGAAGGTGGGCAGGACAGTCTGCGCTCTGACCATTTACGGAGGAGGACAGGAGAAGTCACCCCGCCAAGGCAAGAGGGAATTGGTGAGAGGGAAAAGCAGATATGAGGACTGGCTTGGAGTTTGACTATGGTCTCCCTCAGGTGAGCTTAAAAAAAATGCAAGTTATAGTGAATCGGCCTTTAAATTGACTTTTGCCAGGGGAGTTCTTCCTATATTCAAGTCCACTCGGTGTCTGAGCCAGATGGGTCACATCCTCAATAAAGCAAAATGAGTTGGGTTTATAGGAAAGGACCCTCACCTCTCTATGACCAGACTTATGGGTCAGTAAGTTGGGAAGCAAAAAGGGTAGAGGGGAGGTGGGTAGAAGTACTTTATGCTTCAGCCAAGACTAAAAATTGGTCCTGAGATTTTTAAAGTGTCATTAAGGATCGAGGGACCTGTAACTTCAAATCTTTAATCTGATCTTTTGTTTTGTTTTTAAGATATGAAGGTTTGAATTTACCCTTGAAGAAAGAGATGTTTTTGGAGTTCCTGTCATGGCTCAGCGGTTAACGAACCCATCTAGTATCCATGAGGACGTGGGTTCAGTCCCTGGCCTTGCTCAGTGAGTTAATGATCTGGCATTGCCGTGAGCTGTGGTATAGGTCACAGATGCGGCTCAGATCCTGCATTGCTGTGGTTGTGGTGTAGGCCGGCAGCTATAGCTCTGATTCAGCCCCTATCCTGGAAACCTCAATATGCCAAGGGTGTGGCCCTAAAAACAGCCAAAAAAAAAATAGAAAGAAATATTTTTGTTTTGTAAAAAATAACACCCAATGTTCCTTCAAATCTAAATCAAAGGTCTGCAACTAATATATAACAAAATCTGTGAACCACACTATTCTAACATTTCTTCATTTATTTATTTAGGCCACACAGGCAGCATGAGGAAGTTACCCAGGCCAGGGGTCAAACCCACACCACAGCACTAACGCCGAATCCTTAACCCACTGACCATCAGGGAAGTCCCACACTATTGGATATTCAATTCAACATGTATTTATTGAGCATCTACTGTGTACCAGACACTGTTCTAGGTTTGGGAATGCAGTATTGAATAAAACAGGCAAAAAGTCTTGCCCTCATCGTATGCATTAGGTGTTAAATACTATGGAGAAAAACAAGACAAGAAAGGCCATCAGGGAATACTCAGAGGGGTGTCAATTTGAGTAGAGTGGCCAGAGAAGGTCTATGGAGAAGCTCTCATTTGAACAAAGACTTAAATGAGGCAGAAGCCCTTCAGGTAAAGACTCACCCAGGCTCAGGAAGTAGCAAGTGCAGAGGCTCCAAGGCAGGTGAGAGAAAGTGAAAACTTGGAGATGAGGTTAAGAGGCAGCATCCTAGGAGGAAACGGAGCCTGGATATTGTGGGCATCACACCTGATTATCAGTCAAGTCTGAATAATGAAGACTTTGGGGAAAATACCCAAGACAAGTGAGGACTTATGGGGTTGCCATCAACGGGCAGATTTAGACGATTCCTGAGAAGAGTGGGATGGCCCTGGAGACAGTGGACATTTCTTCTTCATCCACTTTGGGAAAAAGTCAGTTGTAAGTAGAGGAAAGAAGGGCAGGAAAGCCAGGCTTAGCGTGGAGAGGAGAGAAAAGGATATTCCCTTTGGGCCTTGAGGAGGTGGGCAGAAGGCACAGGCAATTTCTGGTCAGGGCAGAGGTGGACCCACCAGCTGAGGGCTCTGAGCTGACCCCAGGACAGGGCAGAAGAAGGGAAGGGCGTTGGAAGGAACCTGAGGATCGTGCCAGCCTGCAGGTGCCCATCCAAGTGTGTCTGCATGTCAATCTCCCTGTTATTCTTCCCTCTCATTATCTCTGAAATTCAGGAAAAGCTTGGCCTGGACTGTGCTCTGCCTCTGCTTGCCTGGGGGGAATCTTCCAGAACTGGGCTAGAGGGAGGCTCACACAGAGCCAGCCCAGAGTTGCAGAGCAGAGGTCTGGGCCACACTGGCTAGGATGATGCCCAGAGGCCACTGGCACAGACTTGGGGAGTATGGAAGGCCTTTTCACAAACTTGAGGGAGACTCTGGTGAAAAACAGGAGTCCTTTTGCCAGACTGGAGAATGGCTGACATCACTGTAACCTGCAAATTAAGACGCACGTATCACCTTCCAGTCCAGGATTGTTAAAATGAAGGTAAAATTCTTTTAAAAAGCATAAACCCAGAGTTCCTGCTTGGCACAGCAGATTAAGGATCTGGTGTTGCTGCAGCTGTGGTGTAGGCTGGCAGCTGCATCCTGGATTCGATCGATCCCTGGCCCAGGAACTTCCATATGCCATGGGTGTGGACATAAAAAGAGAGAGGGGTCAAAATTTTTTTAAGTGAAAAACTGATTTTGGAGGAAACAAAGATAATTCAGAGAAAATAAACTTGTTTTCTCTGAGACATGCAGGAAGATACTACATCCATAAGTAAAGAACCAGATTCAACGAACAATCATAAAGAAGAAAGGGTTCTGAGAAATTAAATAGGTGATGTCAAAAAGGAAGAAAATTAAATAAAAATACTGGAAGGTAACATTAAGGACATCTAGAATGAAGAGCAAAATAAGTCATAAAGTAGAAATATGAGAGAAAAGTAAAGAGGAGAAGCACAAAAGAACAATTTAAGAGATTCAGCATTGAACCAACAAAACTCTAGAAAGACAAAAGGGTTAAAACAAAGATGAGAAATTTTCCAAAAAAACAATAATAATACAAGAAACTTCCCAGAGGTCAAGGACAAAAGTGTTGAGAACAATTAAGCCTGCTGAGTGGCCAGTACAATGTGTGTTTTAAAATATCCATAACCAACTATATCCTTGTGAAATTTTAGAAGCTCCAAAGATAAAGGGGAAATCTCCAAATTATCCAGGGGTCATCTTCAAAAGAAAGGGAATAAAGCCAATATTACACTTTCCATTAGCACTCCTGGCTCAGAGGACACAATGGTGACATTCCTCCAAAGTTCTAAGAGAAGAGAAGTGTCAACTTAGAGTTCCATATCCTGTTAAACTACCACAAAAGGGTGAGAGAATAAGATATGAGAAGAAAATAGTGACATCATCAGACATATGATGATCAGATATATATCAGAGGGAAGTTTATAGAGGCCATCCTCATACAATAGCAGGGAGTAAAAAAACATGAAAGATGAACAGGACATAGTACTCAACCCAGGGAAGTCCTCAGATGGCAGTGCTATGGAACCCAAAGTGACTGGCCTGGATTAGAGTGGAAGAATACCAAGGGGAAAGAGTGGAAAGTCATCTGGGAAAATGAGTTAGGGTCCAGGAATTTGAATTTATTCTTGAGAATTCAAAATACCTCAAAGAGGTGATAAATGCAAAAAAGCAAGAAAATAAAGGAACCAAATAGAAGCTTAACAAAGAAAAAGAACAGTAATCATTGTCATAATCCTAGTATTCGGCTGTGAGATGTACAATATCTATGATCACAGTAAGGTAAACATGATCTGCTTCATGTATATTCCACTGCAGGGTCAAGCTACAGAGAAAGCTTTGTAGATTACAAAACAAACAATAAAAATAAATGTCACCCACCTTAACATTATAAAAGTGAAAGTGTGTTTGTTAGAAATGAGAAGTTAGGAGTTGCCTGGTGGCTCAGTGGATTAAGGATCCAGCCTTGTCACTGCTATGGCTCAGGTCGCTTCTATGCCACTGGTTCAGTTCAAGAATGGCAAAAAAAAAAAAAAAAAGGTATACATGGAAATCCTTAAAAAAATATACAAGCTGTAGAGTCCAGGAGGTTTCCTACACACCCTCACCCACACCTGGGTTTTAATCTATTCTTTGTGGAAAGGACTAAAGTCAGGAAGTTGGGCATTTTAGACCCAGATGTTTCATTTTTCTTTACTTGTATCACCTAGGCAAGTCACCTCTCTGACTGGGACCTAATTTCTTTCAAGTACAAAATAACAGGGTTTGTAATGGTTGGGGTCTGAAACATCAGACCTTGTTGCCCTGAGCCAACTGGTCAACCCCAACAGCAGACGAGTTGGGAGGGCAAGGGCTGTCTGACTCTGGAGACCAAAAAGCAAATTGGTATGATTAAAGAGGATTGTTTGAAGTTCAGCCTGCAGAACGCATCTGAGCAATCAGGTGGCAGCCTGTGAAGCAACCCCATTTTGTGGAAAGATTGAAGGCCTGAGGGATCTAGAGACCCAGGGTTTCATTCCAGCTCTGCCAAAATGTTACTGGAGGATCTTGAACAAGTCACCACAGATCTGTGGCCCTCAGTGTCCTCACCTGGAACATTAAAGGATTCAGGCAGACAATCCCCACCGTCCCTCCCAGCTCTGACATGCTCATTCCATGATTGCATGACCACCAAGTTAAATTAAAATCAGAGTTTTACATCACCCCATGTGTTGGTAAAGACAGGTAACACGCCCATGTGTATATGAAAAAGCCTCCGACAGTGGGTCGCTCAGCTTCTTGTTGTTGTTGCCTTTTTTTTTAATCCTTTCCTGAGCTTATCAGCCCATGATCAAGGGCTCCTTCTCCAGTGCAGGTGCTTATCTGCCCGCTGAGGCCAAGGGCTCACCTTAGTAACTTGCAAGCTGTGAGGCAATGAGGGCGTTTCTGCCACTGTTAAGCCACCACCTCTGGCTACAATAAGGCGTTGCCTGATAAACAGACTTGCTACCGACTCATCTGCCTGGGAAAGAGAGAAATTGCCTGCCAGCCCACTCCTGCCAAGGTCTGCACCTTGTCATGTGCACAAAGGGTCTGAGATTGGGGTCAGCCATGATGCTGCCCAATTTGGGGGAAAGGCAGTGATGAGATACAGTTCCGGTGTGGCAGCTTCCTAGGCCCCTGGACCCAGGGCCTGAAGGGTCCTTAGAGGAACACCAGCAGTCAGAACAGAGACCTGCTAGCTGGGAGAGTAGAAGTCTCCTGGAAACCCAAGGCCGGGTTTGGTATTGATGTGTCAGGGAGAAATGTCCTCCAGATCTGGCTATTTCCAAAGCTCGGATGACTCATTCTTTCAATGGAAATTTCCCAAGATCTGATATTCACTGGGCATGGAGGAAACAGAGGAATTAACACATAAGACCTTCCCATCAAAAATGAGCAAATAGAACAAATAATTTTGTTATTTCATTTATCTAATAAGTATAACATTGTCACCTCTTATGCATAGGCACCATTCCTGGTACCAGAGAAATTCCAGAGAAGCATGTTTGATCTCTCAGTGCTTAAGTTACGCACTTCCTTCTGACCATCTTCCTGGGATAACGGCCATAGTCTGCAGAGTGCATCTTGGGGATGGAGCTCTGTGCTGAATGATCTGCATGTTTTACCTGGAGTCATCCTGATGGCCCAATGAGGTAGCCATTACAACTCCTCCTATTTCACGTATGAGGAAACCAAGGTCTGAGAGGCTGGGAGATGTTACCTGCAACCTCCCAGACAGCTGGTGCCTGAGGTGACATTGAACCCAGGTCTGTGAGTCCCCAAAGTCTGACTTCCTTTTGCGACAATGTTCTGCCACAACTCAGCCTTCGCCAAATCCAGAAATGTCATCTTTTCCCACCTCTGCTCTCACCCTGTTCCTGCTCCTTTATTCCCTTGCTCAGGGTAAGGCATCACCTTTTCAATCAGTGTAGGGTAGGGCTGTGCTGCAGTAACAAACAATTCTAAATATTCATGACTAGAAGCAAGGGATTTATTCCCAACTCGGGCTCCATGTCAACATGAATAGGTGGGTGGGTGTTGCCCTTCATCATCACTTGGGGCTCCACGTTGCAGGAGTTTGACCTTAAGGTGTGTTTCCCTGGTCACCAACGCAGGAGGCACGCAGAGCTGGAGGGTGTCCCATCAGCTATCAAACACTCTAGCCCAGAAGTGACTTATGTTCGTTTCAATCACAATTCATTGGCCAGAACTAGTCACGTGGCCCCACCTAACCACAGGAAAGGAGATGGGATATTGGTAAGCAGTAGGGGAGTTTGCCAATATCCCTGTTCACCCAGGTCCCTGAGGGTGAAACCCTAGTCTTCTGGGATCATTGGTTGCATTTTCTCCCTTAGCCGAGTAGTGGGGGGAAGAGACCTGACTCTAGAATCCCTCAGACTTGAAGAACTTGTGCAACTTCGTGAGTCTCTGTTGTTTGATCTATAAAGCAGGGGCAATAATGCCTCTGTCACGGGCCATAGTCTACCAGTTAATGCATGTAAGACATGCTTGAAAATCGTCAGGTTGCGCTTTCCACCCAGCCCTGCCATCACGCTCCCGTATAAACCTTCCATTGTCTACTCTCAAGACCCTACCACTGGCACCTCTCACTGACGCTACTATAACATTCACTGGCCCCTGTGCCTTGAGCTGCTTTCCATCTTCCACCCTGAGGCCACCTGAAGAGCTCTCACTTTGTGGTTTTCCCTGGTTCTTGACTCTCTTATGGCTCCTTGTGGCATCCATGACGTAGTCATACCTCTGTCTATCTTGCTAGCCCCTTAATCTTCCCACATCCTCCCCATCCTCCATACACACTGAACCAGTTCCCATCCCTAGAATTTTCCCTGACTTTTTATACCTGCACATGTTTGACCATGGACTCTTGCTTGGAGTGGATTTTTTCCCTTCCTCTTCTTGCAAACTCCTATTCATACTTCAAAACTCGGCTCACATGTCACTGCCCCCCCCCCCAGATAAAGGCTTTTGCAGATAAACCCGCAGAACTCATTTTCTTTCACTTGCTGTTAGCCTGAAATTCCTCCATAAGCATTCTACTCCAGTGGGTCAAACCAAAGTTTCTCCACACAGTCCTCTTTCAAAACAGCACAGACAGCAGACCAAGCCTGGACTTCGACTTCAGGGATTTGCTGTTTTTGAAGCTACTATAGAAATATCTCTTCAAGATCACCACCTGCCCCAGGCTTTTTCCATCCAAGGATATGCCTGTTCGCAAGGTAACGGACACTGGATGTGACCTCACCTGCAGTAGGGACCTTCCCCTCCTTCTCCCTTCTTTGGGTGACTTTCCCATTGCAGACACACGGCATCCTGGGACGTAACAGAAAACACAGGACAAAATTTACCTATAGAGGGTAATACAAGAGGGGATGCTGTTCTACCCCAAGCAAGCCCCATGATGGAAACAAGAGCTTCCATCCTTGTACCCTTAGGTGTGAGGAGAGCTGAGGCTGTGGGAAGACCTCGCGTTTATCCACACCATTCTCTGGCAAGTTACCTTCAACAGATAAGACATGGGAGACACAGAATGGCAACATGACTCAATGCAGGGCCCTCGTGTAATCTCAGATCCTAGGCAGAAACAAGCCACAGGAGTCCTGATCTCCAGTTCATGGCTCAGACACTCATGGATAGGCAAGCCATGCAGCTTGATGATAACCCCTAAGAGTATGGTGAGAAAGAAGTGACAGGATAGCGTGAAGGATTCTGCTCAGCCACGTGGAAAAAGAACCTGATTTATACTCATCGTCAAGAACAGATCCCCCAAAACACATCATGGGGGGAAATGAAAATGTGTTCCTGATGGTCCCATACAATACGATACGTGATATTATTTATATAAGTGTATAAAACTTTAATCACAAAAACAAGGAGTTCCCACTGTGGCTCATCAGGTTGAGAACACAATATAGTGTCTGTGAGGATGCAGGTTTGATCCCTGAACTCAATCAGTGGGTTGAGGATCCGTCATCTCCCCAAGCTTTGGTGTAGGTTGCAGATACAGCTCAGATCCCTAGTTGCTGTGGCTGTGGCTGTGGCTGACAGCTGTAGCTCCTGTTTGACCCCTAGCCTGGGAACCTCCATATGCTGCAGGTACAGCTGTAAAAAAGAAAAAAAATTAAATAATCACAAAAGCAATATTACGTAGTGTTTGTGTGTGTGTGTGTGTTATTTTTGTGGCTTGAAAGGAAGGACATCAAACTTATAATAATGGCTGCTTTTGTGAAAAAAAGAAATGGACCAGGATGGGAAGAATGGCCCCAGGAGGCAGTTACAGATTTATTTAAACAGTTCTAATAGTTTCAAAGCGTGTAAGGCACTCCTATGTTACTAGCAGACTCGTGCAACTCTGCCCATGGACAAAAAACTGAAACACATATGAAGAAAAGGCAAATGGTTAGTTTAGGGCGCTACGACTGTGAAGTGACTATAATTTTTTTTTCTTTTTGCAAAAACAATACTCTGAAAGAATTCTGGGTCCAGATCCCACCTCTGCTGCTAACAAGCTGTAAGACTGTTGGCGGTTCCGGTCCCCTCCGTGGGCCTCGGTTTCCTCTTGCTGCCCCCAGGGAATCAGGGAGTGGGTGGGACAGTTCCTCAGGTGGCTTCCAGCCCTCAACCCGATGAGCTCGGCACACAGGTGGACCCTATACCTGCCTAACCAGGTGACTTTTTCCAGCCAGACCGAAACTAACCCCAATGTTTCATATAGAAAAGACAACAATTGTGCGCAGACTAAAGGAAAGAAAGAAAGAAGGAAGGAAGGAAGGAAGGAAGGAAGGAAGGAAGGAAGGAAGGAAGGAAGG
>PVHT021183632.1:10211040-10239953 GCA_004024745.2 Catagonus wagneri
TGTGTGTGTGTGTGTGTGTGTGTGTGTGTGTGTGTATTCCACACCCCCAACACACACACATATCATCTGGCAGAACTACAGAAGTGACAACCCCAAGCCCATCTCTGAGGAATGGCCCCCAGCCAGCTCTGTGATGTCTCAACCTGGGGACCGGTTCAGCCCATCAGCAAGTACTTCCCTGTAGAGTCCTACATCCCAGGACTTCCTGCCCCTCTTTCCCAAGGTCACGTGCAAAGAGGGCTACGTTTCCCGTCTCCTGGAGTCCACGTGGTGGAGCCCACCAGTCTAACTGTCTCCATTTCGCCTCTCGGCCTGGTTGGACTAAAAGCCCTCACTTGCGTGAGACACTGAGACAGCTGTAGTCTGATTGGATCCCAGGATCCGCCAGGCCGGGAGGAAGGAGGGAGGTCGGACTCCTGCCCCCTCGCCCCGTGATGATGGAAGAAGCAGCCTGCCCGCATGGCTGGCATCGGGCTGAGCAGACCACGTGTTTTCCTCCCAAGTCCCGCATCAGCCCTGCGTCAAAGGCGGAAAGCCATAGCTCCCCGTGGTCTGCCCAGGACACACCCTGCCAGGCCAGCAAGCCGGCCCGAGTTCTAAGCTCTTTGCCCCGGACAAAGTCACCACCTAAATGTAGTGCAGCAAGTCTGATAGCCACGTGGGGCTGAGCTCCAAGCCCGAGCCTCCTCGTCACAGTCACACGATTTCCATTCTGAGGCTTCTCAAGTCTCCGAGGCAATAAGAAGGGACAATTCAACCATCGAGATGTTTGCAGGAGGAGTCAAGGCCGCCTTGGAGCCCCTTGCAATCGTTTGCCTTCTTTGTCTGCAAACTGGCAAAAGAACACCTACCTGGTGGTGCTCCGGGGAGGATCGGGTGCGGGGCCGAGCAGAAAGATGCTCAGGAGAGTCCTCCCCCTTGGGGTCAGCCTGGAAGCTGTCACGGTGGCCCCTGGCCCGTCCTCTCCTGGTGGCTAAGACAGACCGCGTGTTCCAATAAGAAGCAAACTTGACAACCTGCCACCGGCGGCCTGGGGTCTAACTGTGCCTGCCCGAGCTGCAGGATGTGGTCAGCCCAGCAGCGAGGCACGCAGAAAAGAGCCTCCCAGAGGCCTTTGCAGCAAAGCCGCAAGTTGGGGAGATAATTTGTTGCCTTTGCTGTCTTTTCATAAGGCAGCCTCTTAAGGCCACTGAAAGGGAAAAAAAAAAAGCCATTTTCTTCCAAAATACTCTTCCTTTTCATGAAAGGGTAAGCATGGAAATTATTAGGCCTAGGAGACAACCGCCTTTGCCAACTATGAAATCTCACCAGGATGCTGGGCCGTGTGCACGTAGAGAAGGATCTGAACTCGTTTGTGAGAGCACCAGGCTATCCTTTTGGTATTAGCAAATTACACCCCACCCAGTCAAGGAGCAAAACCAACGTGTCTTAGAAGGGCTACTTGGACATCAAACCCATCTTACAAAATAGCACTTTGATGAGTTCCATGTAAACCAATCCGAAACATGTGACTGAAAGGTCCTCGAAGCACAGGAAGCCTGTAAACGAGCCGAGGAGTGTCCTTTAAAAAAACCACACTGGCGATGTAGGAAATCCAAACGTTTGAAAGATTTTTCACCGTGGTTTGGCAGCCGAGCCAATAACTCTGCAGCTCAGAGTGGACTCTGGGTGCCTAGAGCAGAAGCTAACAAAATCCATAGATAGGGAGCTCCTGCTGTGGCTCAGCTGGTTAAGAATCCATGTAGTGTCCGTGAGGACAAAGGTTCGATCCCCGGCCTCTCCCAGTGGGTTAGGGGTCTGGCACTGCCATAAGCTGTGGCGTGGGTTGCAGATGCAGCTCGGATCCAGCGTGGCTGTGGCTGTGGTGTAGGCCTGCGGCGGTAGCTCTGATTCAACCCCTTGCCTGGGAACCTCCATATGCCGCAAATGATTCCAAAGTGACAGGGAGGCCAGGCTCTGTGGCTGTCTTCACCAAGCCTCTCCCCTGCACCAGCACAGTGATGCCCCCTCTCCTCGCCTGTTCCTCCTGCAAGGCCACGACTCATTTTGTAGCTGGGTGGCCGGACAGGAGAGGCTCCTGAAAAGGAGTCACGGCTGGCGGTGGGAATGGGCCCAGGGAGGGAGCTGACAGGAGACAGGCACAGAATCAGAGCATCATTCTCAGGCAGGCTGGGGACAGGGAGCAGGGCCCCTGTGGGGAAGCAGAGACCTCAAATCTGGAGACTAAATCAAAAGAGAGATGGAGGAGACAAGAGCCCTGACCTTAATGTACACGCGGTCTGGTTCCCTGGGGAACAGACTTTGAGACACGGAGAGTAGTATGCAGGGGTGCTCTAGGGAAGATCATGTCGTGACGGGCAGAAAAGGAGTTGAGAATGGGCAGAAGGAAAAGCTGAACTGTGATTCAGTTGTGAAGGGATCTGCCGCTGACCCCACAAGGAAGCTCTGGATCCAAGACGGACCTTCAGAGATGGTCCAAAGGCAGACCCAGGGGCTGGGCTTGTGTCTGCTGGCATCAACCAGACATCCATAAGGGTGAGGCTGAGGGCAAGGTCCAGGGCAGACTGGCATTGCCAACACTCTGATCAGCTGAGAAGCTGAGGGTCCCTGCCTTGCAGTTGGGTCTGGGCAGCTCACCACAATATCCACTACAGTCCAGCCCCTGTACCACTTGGACCCACTAGCTTTTCGTCCTAAGCTCACTCCATCTGGCAACAGGTGTTCCAGGATTCTGGTTGATCTATTTTTCCTGGGAAAGAATGACAAAGAGGAAGGTTAGTGGGACAAACTCCAGTGACTTCTGCTGCCCTGATATAGTGGCCTCATTTAAGACATAATTCTCAGTCCTCCACTACCTGTCTGGTATGCCTGTTACCATTGAGCAGCATCTCTGTGGGTCCAGGTGGCTGACCTGAGGTGAACCACCTTGTTTCACCAGCAGCAAAATCTAACCTAGGAAAAAGCAAGGGAAGTGGGATTGGACAGAGGGAGATGCTGGACTCTGATGAGTCCCACTCTATCCTAATTAGGGATCTGACCCTGGCAGAGCAGATCCGCAGGCTTTGAAGATTCACCTTGTTCTGAAACACTCCACTGCTCTTATAATTAAGACCTAGGCCCGATCCTCAACTTGTCTACCTTCCAGGAGGGTGAGTCTCTTTATAGGTTGCCCTCTGGCCTTCACACCTAGCCTTTAATTGGTGCTTAGTCACCCTTAGCCTTGCATTGTCTCTCTGTAGTGCATTGGCTGCCCCCAGCAACAAGCATCCAATTCCATAATACTTCTAATTACTACTGCCTCCCTCCTCACCTGAGAAATTGCACCTGCCAGTGCATACATCCTTTTCTCCAATATCCCATCCCATTTCACCACCAGCGAAAGGTTTAACAATCACCACACTGCAGCAGGCCGACGGCCATCCACATATACCTCCTACTAGTGATGGGGTCTTCACTGCCACTCAGCCAGCAGGAGATCCAGCTCCAAAATCCTCTTCTAGAATCTGTCTTAGGACCACTCCGTGAACAGCGGTTAGTGGGTTCCCAGGTAAGGGACCCTGGAATAAGATGTCCATGCGGGAAGTTTATTGAGGAGAGCTCTCAGGAACATCACCTGTAGGGGGGTAAGAGGAGAAAGACTGAGCAGAGGGAGAAGTTGAACTGTGATGCACTCACAATAACAGCATCAGTCAATCTCATGGGAAACTCCGAATCCAGGGTAGCCCATCAGAGATGTCCTGGGTTGAGATGAGAGCACCAGGCCTTTATATCTCCAGTCTCAGTCACTATATGGGACCTCTGGGGGAGTCACTTTGGGCTGGGCAGCTTCCTTCAGCCAAGAGCAATTCCCAGAAAGGGGTGCAGATCTGTGCCAGCCCTGGCCAAGAACCCCAGTAGCCGGGACATGAGTTGTGTGGTCCTAAAAGGGTCTATATGTCACACACGACAGCATCCACTACAGTGCCTGTCTTCCCCAGGAGACGAGATGAAATTCATCACATAGCCACGCAATCAAGCAGGAAATTAAAACCCTGTGAAGTGCTGCAAAGGATTTGTGCATCGAGGTACACAGAGCTCCAGACACACATGTCACTGACCTCATCTGGAGGGTCAGGGAAGGCTTCCCCAAAGAGGAGGATTTGAGTTGATTAACTCCCAAAGAATGACTGGGCAAGAGCCTAGCGAACATGGGAAGGGACAAAGCCATCCAGCAGAAGACGGCCAGGCATGAGCCAAAGGCCAGGTGTGGGAGGAAGGCCAGGGTTGCTGGGCTGAAATGAGCCAGGTCCTGCAGGCCCCAGGAAGCCATGGCAAGGACTTTGGTCTCCATCTAAAGAGCCCCCGAGAATGCACTGAAGGCTTGCAGAGCAGAGGCAGCCTGAGGGCACAGCACTCAGGCCGCTCAGGTGGGGTCTCGGGAGCACAGGCTCCTGCTGACTTCAACATTTGGGAACATGGATCCACCTGTGGCCGGTGCCATCTGTTCTGGATGTGACCTGACCACACCTGAGATGACTCAGGACATGGTTGGGGGTGGGGACACTGGAGAAAACACCCTGGAGGAAGACCCAGTCGGACGCCAGGGAGCGCGAGTGGAGCGTGTGAAGGACTGGGAGTCATCACCATGGAGGTCGGACTTGAGTCCCCGCAGGGCTGTGGCGTGGAGGGTGGGCTGCTTTGGGACAGAATAGGCGCAGGGTGGCTTCCAGGCAGAACTGGTGATGGAGAAAGGCACTGGTGGACGGAAGTTCCCATGGTGGCTCAGCAGTAACGAGCCCGACTAGATCCGTAAGGATGCAGGTTCAATCCCTGGCCTCGCTCAGTGGGTCGGGGATACGGCGTTGCCACGAGCAGTGGTGTAGGTCGCAGATGCTGCTCAGGACCCACGTTGCTGTGGCTGTGGTGTAGGCTGGCAGCTCCAGCTCTGATTCAACCCCTAGCCTGGAAACTTCCATATGCCTCAGGTGTGGCCCTAAAAAGCAAAAAGGAAAAAAATTAAACAGCACTGGTGGAGAGAGGGTGCTGCATGGAGCACCCAGTCCCAGGAAGTGAATTCACAGAAGAAGAACAAAGCTGGTGGGACCAGGTCCCAAAAGGCTGTGCTCCAAGTTGAGAAGCCTACCCATCATCAGGGACAGATGAGAGCTGAAACCTCGGGAGGCCCTGGTGGGATCAAAGATGTGAACTGCAGCCACGGTGGTAGGGGCTTAGGGTCGACAGAACACTGGCCTCCGAAGATGCCCACGTCCTGGTCCTCGGAAGCTGTGCATCTGTCATTTTGGGTGGCAAAAGGGATTTTGCTGGTGTGATTAAGTTAGAGATACTGTGATGGGGAGACGACCCTGGGTGATTTGGGCCCGGTGCCATCACGGAGATCCTCACGACAGAGAGGCAGCAGGGTCACAATCAGAGATCTGAAGGTGCTGTGCTGGTAGCTTTGAAGATGGGGAGGACGCCACGAATTCTCGGGAAATAGAAACGTCAAGGAGATGGGCCGTGCCGCAGAGCCTCCAGAGGGAATGAAGCCCCGCGACACCGTTCTGGCCCACTGGGGCCCCTTTCAGACCTGGGACTGCTGCTGAGGGAGGAGGGGTGCTGGACACCGGGATGTGGGAGGCGGGGAAGGGGAGGGAGCCTTGGGCCCGGAGGATGCCACTGGCCACGGGTGGTGAGAATGTGGTAAGCAGCGTAACGGGCCGATTTCTGGTGCACGACGGGCCCGCAGAGGGGAAAGAGGAGAGAAGCAGCAGGAGCTGGAAGAGAGGTGAGGTCCGAAGTCGGTTACAAGCCTTGGGCGTGGGAGCCCCCTGAGTTCTCCCCCGGATCACCTTTGGGATGCTCCGAAGGTCAAGGTCAAGTGAAGCAGAGTGGGGAGGAGAGAGCCACGGGCCGTGATGCAGCCTTGGGAAGGTACCGGCAATGGGATGGCTCGGAGGCCAGGAGCCCGGGTTAGGCCTGTGACACTGGCCTCGGATGGGACACTTCCGCCTGAGCACCTGCAAAGTCGGGAAACAGCATCCCGCAGACAAGGGCGGCTGGGGTCAGCTCGGCTGCTCTGAAAGCTCTCCCTAGCGCCTGCCTAGGTCAGCTTCCTACTGCTTTTCTCTCCCAGGCCCCTCAACACCTCTGCCCTCTGTGCTCAGGCAGCGCCCTGAAAATCGTGGGCAGGATCATGCACGGCTCCCGGTGAAACACGGCCCCTCGCCTTCTTGCTAGCGTTCCGTCATCCGCTTGGACATGTGACAAGATGTCATTCTCCCCCTCCCCGACTTCCCACGGATGGCTTTACTAGAACTACCCTCCAATTTGCTTTTTATTCCTTCCAATATCCTCACTCCTCACTCCAAAGCGATGTAACACCTGAGGGACGAGAGAACAAAGAGGAAACCCGCCAGCTCCCGCTCTCTCCTTCTAAACTCTGACCCCCTTGTAACGCAGCCTCAGATCCCATTAGCTTTTTATGAACTGTCACATCATCCCACTGACCTATATTGAATAAGGTCCCTAAGGCACTTCCCTCGCGTGTCTCTACAAAGCTGGCTCGCCCCATCCTGACCTTGCGCTTTGGTTATTTGAACCAACGCGGAAGACATGGCGTTGAGGCAGGTTCCAGGGCATAAAGGCTTTGGGGTCGTGGTCCCGTCGTCCCCTCTGGCTCCAAGCCCATCCAGAGCAGTGGCCCCACCCCCTGCGTGTCAGAAATGCTAGGACTGGCCGTGAAGATTTACTGCCAGTGGGAAAGGGGAGAAAAGGAGAGAATAAAGGAAGAAGAAGGCATGGCCGGAAGGGCTGCAGAAGTGAGCAAAGCAGGCCGGGTGTGGAAAGACTGGAAGGCAGGACCAAGGGGACGTGTTCCACCTGGTGGGCCAGAGGCATGATGGTGGGAGGTGACCAAGGAGACAGGTGTGGCTGAGAGTGCCAGGCAGGCTGGGGACCATGGGAGCCCAGGGAGGGTCAAAGGAGGCCATCTCTGGGAGGTTCCGGAAGGCAGAGCCAAGGCGGGGGAGGGGCACAGAGCCCAGACGACATGGACAAGGCCGGGCGGGGGTGGACGTCGGGACTGGGGTTGGCAGCATGTGGCTCAAGGCAGTGCCGTCTGGCCTGTCTGTTCTCAGAGAAGATACCCTGGTTTGTCTGATGTGGTGGACGCTGGGTCTCCAGGCTGGAGCATACAGGTCTGGCCCCATCAGAAAGTCAAGTCAAGGCTATAGCCAGGATTTTCACGGGGCCTGGGGTGAGCCCGGGCTGGGTCCTGCCGGTGGGACCCCCAGAAGGAGAAGCTGTAGGGACCCCGGGAGGTGGGGAAACACAGGCAGCACATGCAAAAAGGGGAAGGAGGGGAATTCAGCGAGAAGGTCTAGGAAAAGCCCCCAGCACAGCGCCCAGCGCTTTGTAAATGTTCACTTGATGCTGGTGGTTGGGATGAGGGAACTCAGGAAGCAAAAGAGTGAAACAGTGCAAAGGAAGCAGAAAGGAAACGGTCTAGTGGCTAACTCAGGGTCTGCCCCCCGCTCTCGGCACCAGCCAGCTGCCTTGGCCCCCTGTATTTCTGTTAGCCCTGCTCAGCAGTTTGGCTCAATGAGTACGTTTATCCCATTTTACTGATGGGGAAATGGAGACTCCAAGGACGAAGACAGCCTCCCAGCTAAAAACTGTCAAGGCAGGAGTCAAGGCCGGCATGATTCTAAAGCTCCTAGTTTCTAGTGAGGAGAAAATACAGGAGAGGCGGGACCACCAGCTCCAGGGAACTACCTGGCTAGACACGGAACCCCCAAATATGGGCTCTGATCCTAGGGGACTCCAAGGGTGCAGGGGGGAAGCGGGAGGAGTTCTGAACAATGATCCCATCTAATGCGGACCATGCCTGGGTAGAGGGTGCACAGCGCCCTGGGAGCACCAAGGCGGCAGAGGAGGAAGACTTCCTGGAAGAGGTGACCTGTGAACTGAGCTGAGCATCCGTTTTCCCAGCAGATGGAGGCACATTTGGCCCAAGGCAGTGTTTGGAAACTGACATTTCTCCGATGATCTGTTCCACCCTCAGCCCTGTCCCTAATTCACCCACCTTCCACAGCAGGGTCCAAACCAACAGCAGCGGCTCCAGGTGTACCTCTGACTTCTTTCCCAGTCTTCCCTCTTCTTTCTCTCCAAGAAACTTTCAGACTCCGCCATCCATACAGCAGGACAACCAGTCTATGGCCAGGAAGAGACCTTCTGGCCAAGCCAGCCATGGGCAATGGGCCTCCGCCGGAGGAGACAGAAGTTTCCCAGGTTTGGGGGCAACGGTATGAATCAATCTGCCGCGTACAGGAAGAAATCAAATAAAGAGGATCCCACCCAGATCAGTTTATGATATTTCGAAGGCCGTGTCAAAGAGGAAGAGCATTGATCCATTACGAACAATTTCCATTCTTAGCGGTAATTGAAGTTTCTCCTCGGCAGCCCCCGCTAAAAGCACCAACACAGTGCAAGCTTCTCCGCCCGTTAGAATGCAATTAGAGAATTTAATCAAACTCCACGGCAAGGACACTGCCAGCCGGGCTATTTTTGAATTTTTCAATCTAGAATCATTTGGGGACTTTTTAATTGTTAGTTGGGTTTATTTATTGAACTCAAGCTTAAAAGAAAAATAAACAGCAAGGAGGCAAGGAGGGGCTAGAAAGGCAGGAAGAATCCAATGTGTGCGATTGAATAAAGTCTGTCCTTGTGAGCGCCAGCAGTGGCGAAATTCCAATGAATTCAAATTTCAGCTGGGTCTCTAAACATAGCGTTATTTACATCTTCCATCCGTTATGGTATTTCAAATAAGATTGTTAGAAAATTGCCCCAACTTTGGGCAACTGTAGATCATAAAATAGGAATATTATTGCATTAAAAGAGAGGAGCCGTATCTCATTTAAAACACATAAGCACATAATTTCATAGATGTGTATCTGTAGCTGGATATCTATCTATGAACAATGAAATTGCCCCAAAATTAAAAGCCTTCTGGCTATATATTTGTAAACACAATCAGATCACAATCCAATAAAGGGTCCCTTTGGAATTAATGTGCTGCACATGGCCTTCTTATCATTATATTTATAACTTTCTTTTGAGCAGCTCACGGCCTCCTTTTTGTCTCCATAAAAATGCAGGCGTGTGTGTGTGTGTGTTTTCTTGTTTCTTTCGGCTAATGGTATATGTAAGCATCCTTGCTTTTAAGGCAAGAAAACTGGATCACGATTGTGGAAAATACCGAAAGAAAGAAAGTCACCCTTCTAGGCCTGCATAGAGGGAGAGTCCCCATCTAATTTCTCATAACTTCTGGCATAAAACTCTTTGCATTTTAAACAGCAACTGTCACCTGGCTCATTTTTTCTGGTTCTGATCATGAGAATGGGACCTGTGTTGTTAACCAGGAAAGTACAGTGATTTTTATATGCACGTTAAAAGAGAAAGCCCATTCCTTTAATTTAGATCATTTAAAACAAAACTTTCCAAGTGGCAACCTTCTCACTGTTATTCATTCATCCATGAAGTTCATCCATTCTCAGTTTCAGCCTTTCCTGAGATACAGGGTTCAAAGTGCGAAAGGCATCCTCTTACACAAAGTCACATCCTGAGGGGACTGAAACATTGCGTGCATTTACTGCAGGCTATCCCAGAGTCTGGAGGAAGGAGTCCACGCTGGGAGTCAAGAGATGGAATTACCACCTCTGCTCTGCCTCGCGTGAGGTTTCCAAATGCACAGAGGCCTCTCAGCCCCAAGGGACCAAAAGCCAACTCACTAAAGCAAAAAAAAAAAAAAAGAAGAAGAAGAAAAAAAAAATTTGTTGTCTTATGTATCTTCAGATTCCATGGTGGATAGATTCAGGAATGGCTGGATCCAGGAACTTCTGCAATACAGTGGGAGTCTAGTCTAGCTTCATCTCTTGGCTCTGTTTTCCTCTGTGTTGGCTTTATTCTTGGGATCCATGTGGTGATCCTGAGCAGATTCAGGCTTGCATCAACCTTGCTGCTACCATGCTTATGGAAAATAGAAACCCTCTTTACTGGTCATACCAGAAAAAAAACCAGTGTTCACTCCTATGGGCTCCTTTGGAGTTTTTTCCCATCCCTGAACCAATCATGGTGCCCAGAGCAATGGAATGCACTGCCAGCCCTTGTCCATGTCACCTGCACAATCTTGGCTCAGCAGAATGAAGTAAATCCCATCCAAATGATATGGGTGGAGAGAGAGGCTGTCACATATTCTTAGGTGCATCGGAGCTTCGTAAAGCAACAAATCACGCTCAGGCAATAAATTCTGAAGTCCAATTCCAGCCATACTGCTTCTCACACATTCACCTACAAACTAAGATCTTGGTTCAGATTTCTGACTTGAAAGTTACACTTCTTTGAGAGCTGTTTGAACCTCTGTTTCCTAGTCTGTAAAATGAGTATCCTACTGCCTCTCCCATAGATCATTAATGGGATTATATATGTGAAAGAATTTAGCAGAGTGCAAATTAAAAAAACATTATACTAGACCTTAACTACCCATTATGATTATCACAAGATATCAGGGGAAGTGAACCAACAGACAATATTAACTCAGTATCCAACCGATGCACTTATCTTAGTCGTGCCTGCCTCCGTGTCCGACAGTCCTCAAGGGGAGAAGCATCAGCGTCCACTGTATCATCTCATTGTAGTTAAATAAATATGCCCTTTAGAATCAACTTCAGTGGGTGTGACCTTGCCCTCTAGTCCATTGTCTGGCTCCATTTCTTTTAGACTTAACCTGCGTTATAAAGCACTTCAGACATTCTGGGGAAAAGACGGTAGGAAGGAGAAAAGTGAATTTGTAGTCATTATTAGACTTCGAGTTCAGAGACTGGGCAGTCCAGAGAGGCACCTCTCATTTTAGAATAGAGATAGAGCAAAATTAGGTTTGCCTTTTTCTTCCACTGTGATACCTTGATTTTTTTTTTAGAATATTGACTTTGTTTAATAAATATAATACATGAACATGGTAAAAATACTCCAGCAGTACAAAATAAAAGGTACAAAAATCTAGTTAAAAGAATTATCTTGGGAGTTCCTGTTGTGGCTCAGTTGTAAGGAAACCGACTAGTGTCCATGAGGATACAAGTTCGATCCCCGGCCATGTTCGGTGGGTTAAGGATCTGGTGTTGATGTGAGCTGTGGTATAGGTCACAGACACAGCTTGGATATGGCATTGCTGTGGCTGTGACTGTGGCATAGGCTGGTGGCTACAGCCTGGAAACTTCCATATGCCTTTAGGTTCAGCCCTAAAAGAAAAAAAAAATTCTCCGGAAAAAAAAATCCACTGAGAATCAATGGTCATCAATATTTGATAAACACCATTCCAGCCATTATTCTATGTACGAAGGTAGATAAAAGGACAGAGAGATGATAAAGTGAAAGAAAGATAGGACAAAAATGGGAACATATTGTGCGTAATATTTTTAATATCTAAAAGTACTAAATTCTTTTATTTGAATTGAATGGAAGAAAAAAGAAACCAAAGTAAAGTTGGAAGATTGCATTCAGATCCGTTTTATTCACTACATAGGATACAATTTCCTTCCTAAAAGATCTCTCTAAATTAAGAAAAGAGATTTTTGGAGTTCCCCTTGAGGCCCAGCAGAAACAAATCTGACCAGCATCCATGAGGTCGCAGGTTCAATCCCTGGCCTCGCTCACTGGGTTAAGGATCCGGCATGGCAATGAGCTGTGACGTGGGTTGCAGACACAGCTCCAATTCCATGTTGCTGTGGCTGTGGTACAGGCCAGCGACTGCAGTTCCAATTCGATCCCTAGCCTGGGAGCCTCCATATGCAGAGGGTGCAGCCCTAAAAAGTAAAAAAAAAAAAAAAAAAGGAAAGACATTTTAGCACACACTGAATTGGAGTCATCTTTAAACTAAATTTTAGTTTTAGACTATTAACTCCCTGATAGGAAGAAAGAAGTTAATACTATCTTCTTCTTTCTCCCTCCCTCTCAGTGTTTATCAGTTGTGTTACTATTGTCCGGCTTTATATTTACATTTTGTTCAGGGAAAAAAATTTCAGTTGGTGAGTCTTAGTCTTGTATCTAATGATGGTTGTTTACCATCCAATCATGATATCATTTCCGTATTGTTTACTTTAGTTCATCTTTATGGTGTCTAGGTTTCAAATACACAACCTAAATTAGGAGGTTTAACTGGGGAACTGAACTGTGTTTATTTTCCCTGAAAGACTGCCAAAGTGTTAGAATCTGCAAGTTTCTGCATGCTTGTCAATATTTCTAAAACTTTTACAGCTGAATTTTAGGACAGTGTAATTTGACTTAAGAAGCTTAAAGCGTACTTTTTATTCTTACCTTCACCACTTGGTAGGCACTAATCTTCTAGTGTTGACTATAGTTAAGGAAAATTCTAACATAACCCTATTTTTCTTCTTTATATCTTCAAATTTGCATTTTTCTCCTGGAACCAGTAGAGGTCTATCCTTACTCTTGAAGTTTAGTTTTTTTTTTCCCAAGGGTCTGCATTGGTGTTGCTTGTTCCTTCTGTAGCATATTTTCCTGAGACATGGTGTACCTCCTGATCAGCCGTTTATTTACCTAAGTAAAGTTTTCTTCAATTATATCATTTTATATTTTTCTGTGTCATTGTTCTTACTTCTTCCTAAAGGCAAAGTTGCACGTTGGCTGTATTTTTCTTGTCTACCTACCAGTTATCAAGATATGTCATCTTTTTTATCATTTTCATACCCTTGTACTTTGAAAGTGGGGAGATATTTTTGGCTGACAAAATTAGGGCAGGTGGGTGAGCATAACTAGTCTTTGGGAGATGAGGGTTAAGATTCCCAAATGTCTTTTGACATATAGGATTCAGCCCTATGAAGAGTGCCCTGTTCAGAATACCAACAGGGCCTAAAGAGTTAGCAGAGCCATCTTGTCCTCAATGATGTTTTCTGTCCTGTCAATTCTAATTTTTAGAATTAACTGATGCGGCTTTAATTTATGTAACTTTTGTCTCCTTCACATCAGTTGTTTTCTTGAGTACTGCCAGCTCACTTTTCACCCCCTTATGTTGTTTCATAATTTCTTCATTGTGCTCTATCTTAAAAGAATCATTCTTTCAATAATATCTTCAGTGTTATAGAGGAGTATTTGAATTCTTTCACTCTTTTATTGGGCCATTTATGTTATATATTCCCTTGATGTACCTTTTGATGAGACAGTTTTTCCTTCCATGTTTACAGTTATTTTACTATTGTTATTGCTATTGTTATTACCATTATTATTATTATTTTGGCCACACCACAGCATACTGAATTTCCAGGGCCAGGAATCGAACCCACAGTGACAACCCAAGCCACAGCAGTGACAATGTCAGATCCTTAATCTGCTGAACCACCAAAGAACTCCCAGCTGTTTTATTTTTATAGTATGACAGGTCATAGCCTCGTTCCTCTATGTAACTGCCCATGCGTTGACTTGGAGCAGAAGAAAGATAATGAACCATGGACACCCTCTGTTGTCTGGAGCCTCTCTGCAGCTACATGTGATTTTCTTTGCCCTGGGGGACATCTCTAGGCTCTTCAGCTTTCAAGGGGGAACCTTCCCTTTACCACTGCAGGTCTCTGCATTTGGTCCTGCATTCTGGCCTTTCTGTATTTCTCTACATTGCTCCATATCCAGCACTTTCCTCAAACCAGGAACCTTAGTCCACGGTACCAAAAATGGCATGTTGGGTTAGAGTGTCCTGTTCCTCCACCACCCCGTCACCGTATGACGTCAAACTAAGTCCACAGGGACGTCACCTGTCTATGTCCTAGGTGATGTTGTCATAAGCAATGGGTGGTTGGATCTGCCTGTGCGGGTAGAGACCAGACATTTCAGTGTCCTGAGCCGCCCGTGGAAAGTGGGCTTCACAAGTGCATCGTCAGTGTTAAGCGAACAAACTACAATGCAGAATCTGCTCTAGTCTCTCAGATCTGTGATTAAAATGTCTATCCATCAGTATATGCATCTGTAAGGTCACCGCTCTTTCTCAGATATAACTGCTTATCTGTCTAAACATCACAAGAGCGTAAACAAAACACACTGGTGTGTATTTTTCTGGGTGGCAAGGATACAGGTGATTTTAATTTTCTTGGTGCATTTTTACATCCTCAAACTTTCCTGTAAAGCAAAGAACATGTGTTATTTATATTACCAAGGGAAAACACAAGTCTTACAAAAATATTGATCTTGTGGGACTGAGACAATGAGGGAGCGCGATGGAGCCAGGATTCTGCAAGTAGGCAGACGGGAGTTCATTTCGCTCTCCCTGGCCTCTGATCACCAGGATGATTCCTGCATGTCTGGACCTCCTCTTCCTCGTAAGTTGAATGCGGCCATACTGATGCTTGGGTTGGCATGAGGGTTTCATGGCATCACTATTTACACGTCTCCCAAGAGGCCGGACACACAGGAGTCACCCTTCAAATGTCAGTTCCTCTGCCTTTGCAGAAAATTCCAGCTGGATCATCTGCAAGCCTTTGAGACGTCCAGGCCAAAACTGCAGCCAAGGAGAACTCCTGAACAACGCTGTTTATTTATACAGCGAGAAGATTGAAATCATTATGCTTTGACTGGCAGGAGCTATTTATAGGCCCCGTTCCCAGAGAGCTGTCGGGATCAGGGTTCTCCCCGACAAATTCACCAACTCCCCAGCTTGGCCATCAACTCCGTGGATGTCTGTGTGGGCCTCCGCTTCCCAACCACATGAAAGCGGAATCCTTTCCCTGTTCTATTAAAGCAAAAATCATTGCCTGCAGTAAACAAGGCCTGAGAAGGAAGGAAGGGGCCAGAGAAAAACCCTCCCGAAATGATGGGGTGGAGCTGGGCGGCAGAGCAAAGGCCAGCGCCCCTGTGCTCGGCTCAACGAGCCGAGTCTCAAAAGGAGCAATTACGGATTTCATCACAAGTCCCTGGGCCGCGGGAGCCTGATCGCTCTGGGAGTCCTAGGACGTCACTCCAAGTGTTGATGGAGCACAGATTCTGGCCAGAGCCCTGGGGCACACTTTGTGGGTGTGAACGGACAAGATCTGGGTGGCCAAAGCCTGGGGAAGGGAACTCCAGGTAGAATCAGCACAGGCCACGGCAGAGAGGCGGGAATGGTACGTGGCTCAACTGGAGGCAGCATATGGGATAAGAAAGAACAAGAACTAGGAGCTTAAGTGGAATCCACCAGGAAGGCTGGCGCCTGCTAGATGCCCTGGAGACGCTCAACGGGCAGGTATTTATACACTTCGGGCAGCATTAGGATGGAAGGGGGTCCCTGGAAGGGAGGCTATTGGTGCTTTTCCTTAAATCTTCGACCCTCCCCCCCGCAGAGTGCGAAGCTACAGGAAAGCAGTGTGGGTCCGGTCCCTGGGGCGACGTGGGGCCCCTGCGAGTTCCTTCTGCCTCCAGGCCCGTTTGGAAGCTGTATCTCCACAAACACCTTCCGCCAAGTGTTTTCAAAGTCAGGGCATTGAGTAAAACCCAGACTGTTTCTCCGACTTTGCCTTTTTTTAACTTTGCTTTAAGTTCAACATGCATCTGAATTCAGGGGAAACCACATGTTTTTAATCCATCGACACTTAAATCATCAAAAATGTTGTAGGGCTATGGTCTGGAGGCCACCAGAGCCTTTTAAAGACGTTCCTTCTCCTTCTCTAGCAATCAAGAAGACTTTTTTCCAAGAAGAAAGCAAATTTCGACTCCAAAGGGGCTGCTGAATTCGGTTCCAAACTCGGCAGGCTCAAAGGCCAAGCAGACTCGGAGCTGGCACCGGCCGCTGCTGCGGTGGGAGCCGAGGAGAGCTCTGCAGTCTAAGAGGCTTTCTCTCCTCGCCCTCCCTGGCCCACCAAAGACTCAGAGGAGACGGGGAAGAAAGCGAGAGAAAGAGCAGCCACGAGCTAGAAGGGAAAGGCCCAGCGAGCGCTGGAACTCTCCACCACCTTGGAGGAGAGCCGTGCGGACTCCAGGCTGTTTCATCTCTGCTTCCGCTTGAGAGAGTGGAAATCGGCCTCCACTGCGAGGGGCCGGTCAGTAAGAGGAAAATGCAATAAGATGCAACAAAGTAGAGGACGTGCAAATGTACAGAAGGAAACACACGTGCCAGGAACACGCCGGACCAGACAGAATCCCGTTCTCTTGGTCCACGCTCAGAGCCAAACCCCGCCTCTGACGGCCAAGGCACCTCCATCCACGCGCCCGCCCAGCCCGGCTCTGGCTCGCGGGCTGAAACAGCATGCACAGGGATTCTGCAGCTCCAGCAGCCGCAAGGTGAACAGATCAAGGTCGGAACCCCCACCCCCCACCCCGGGGACCCAGGACCACGCAGAGTCCGCTGTGTAATGAACAGAACTAACTCGCAGTCTCGCAAGTCGAGCTCTTTGCTCAGAAATGGTAATGACGGCAGCCATACCCATAACAGTTTGTCCCTGTGCGCCTCAGATTTATCTTGTGGCCCCCTTCCTGTGTGCCCCGGGCTGCCATCTCCCAGGACAGAGGCCTGCTCAGCATCCCTGGCCCGGCGGAGAGCATCCCAGCTTGTGCTCCCCGCACGGAAGCATGTTCAGGAGAGCTGTGTTCATTCTCACTGTTAGAGCCGAGGCTGAGACGTCCAGGCCCCGCCCTCAGTCAACTTCCCTGTCCCCAGAAGGTACAGAAGTCTGAGGGGAGCCGGTCCCTTTTAGGCAATTTCAAATTAGACAGTTTGAAGGAATGGATAGTTGCACAGACTCTGTAGTCAGACTATGTGGGTTTATTTCTGGCTCCATCACCTCCGAGCTGTGTGACCTTGACCAAGTTGCTTAACACCTCCGAGCTTCCAAAACCTCTCTCCTGGAGTTCTCATTGTGTCTCAGCAGGTTACGAAGCCAACTAGTATCCATAAGGATGCAGTTTAGACCCCTGGCCCCGCTCCTAGGGTTAAGGATCCGGCATGGCCGTGAGCTGGATCACAGATGCTGTGTGTGTCACAGATGAGGCTTGGATCCCACATTGCTGTGGCTGTAGCATAGGGCGGCAGCTTCAGCTCTGATTTAACCCTTAGCCCGGGAACTCCCATATGCTATGTGGGTGCAGCCCTAAAAAAAAAAAAAAACACCTCTCTCCTGTAAAATCAGATAATCACAGTTCCCACTTGATAAGACCACTGTGTGAATTAAAGTAGTACGTGCAAAGCACTGAGAACAATTTCCAGCATTAGTGCTCCTGCATGTGCTTGCGGGCGTCACCATTATTATTGGCCCAGAGTGACCAAATCTGTTGGCGCATAAAAGCTCGTGGCACAAAGGAAGCTCTCAACAAACACGGATTGTCCCTCCTTGCTGTGTCTCTCCTCCTCACCAACAGCACACTCTGATGGCCCGGGAGGCTTGAGATGGTGGAAGCTGGATGCTAGCGGGTGGGGGTGTGTTCAGATGATCTTGTCCAAATACTGCCTTTGGAATAGTTTGCCTCTCTTTTTTTTTTTCTTCTTCTTCTTAATTCACCCCCCAACAGTTGAATCTCCAATGCTTTGAAATCTCCTAGGAAGATTTTCCCACTTATGTCTGCAGCTCAACTCCCCAGAGCTGGAGATGCAGAGAAAAAGCTCTCAGCGATCTAGACCACCCACAAGGGTGCCCTCGACCCAGCGGCCCCTCCCATCTGTTAATTGAGGCTTGGAGAGGAGGCCAGAGGTAGGTGGGTGGAGTAGGTAAGCAAGAAAGGGAAGGAGATGAGGAGATAAAAGGGGAGTTGGTCCAGGAGGAACTGCAAATCTTAATCTTTTAGTTCAGTCCCGTCCAGGAATGAGTCATCACTCTTTGGTTAAAAGTGGCTTTAGGATCCTCAAAGAAAGGTTACCTTCAAAACAACAGGTCTGACAGCCAGAGGAAAGGATGAAGGAGGCCACGTCCTGGGGACAAGAATTGTCCTTTGGCACCAGAGTCAACAGTGGGTATCCCGGAGGAGCTAAACATTTCCCTGCATTCAAAGTCCTGAAAAGAGAAGAGAAGGAAGGAAGAAAAAAGAAGGGAAAAGAAACAAACGGTGTTGCAATGGCCATTGTGTCAGGGAGCAATATGTCACTCGGACAGGTGGGAACAGCTCTGACCAAAGAACAAGAAGTGAGGGCAATTATGGTGGATCCCGTCTTTCCTGTTGCCGCCCTGGGCACGGATGCATGTGCGGACTGGCCGGCTCGTTTGTGTAGAGATGAACAATCGGCCGCCTCCTCTCACCCCCGGCCTTACGCACGGGCAGGTCTCAACCTCAGGGAGAGCCGACGCCGAGGGAGGGAGGGAAATCCAGATGCCAGCGGTCAGTGGGAGAAGACCCAACACCAGCCGAACTTGGGTCCAACCTGACACATTTCAAGAGCCTGCGGTCCCCGGGGAGGGAGGAGCGAGGAGGGGCTAAGCCCCGCGCAGGCGCAGACCGCCCCCCCTCGAGACCGTGAGCGCAGCCCCAAACCCGAGCTTTCAAAGACAGTGATGGGCCCGCGTGTGGGATGTCAGCCAGGATGGTGAGGACGTGAGGACACCCACCCCCACCCCCACCCACACCCACACCAGGCGCTGGAATAAACACGCCTTGAGACTGAATCTGATCTGTCTCCGCTGTGTTTTCCAGAGACTCTATGATCGTTGGTCATTTGGGAGAGAGGACCAGACAGACAAAGGGATGCAGGGGAAGATCGAGAAAGGAGAGGGGTCAGAAAGAAAAGGAAGGAAGGAGAAGGGAAGAGAAAACAAAACAATAAAGACAGGAAGAGGCTTTCTGTGGTCAGACGAGTTTGGGAGCTGGAGGCTTAGGCAAAGCTAACTCCACGGATGACAGTGGATCTTTCCCGGGTCTTGAAGGTGCTGACTGGTGCGCCTTGTAAATCTCCCAGGAGGCGGCATCTACCCGGTTCCCGCCTCCTTGGCCCCCTCCTCACACACCGTCTTTCCAGGCACACATGTGATGGGTGAGACGTGCCGCCGAGCCTCCTCCTAGAACCGCGGACAGACCTGCGGCTGCAGGCAGGCTTGGCCACGTGCCACTGGGCCGTCCTGAAAGTCCAGACTTCGTCCTTGTGAAAGAGATGTCGAATTTTTCTCTGTGCCTGTTTACTCATCTGAAAAGATGGGATAATGAAACCCAGCGCCTAGGAGGGGGAAAAAATGAGCTTGTGGATGCCAAGAGCTGAGTGTGAACCCGCCACCCAGAGGGTAGCTTAACTTGCTGACACTCTTGGGCCGTCGTGTGCTCTGGCCCCCATGGAAGGACGCTGGCCGCTGATTAATAGAAGCCAGTCCATCAGGACTCTAAACCTCATTCTTTCCAGAAAGATCAAGGCAGATCTGGACCGGGGCAGCCAGAACCTGGTCTCTCCTCTGGGCTTAAAAAAGCCACTTTGCCTTTTTATTTTATTTCATTTCCCTCTTTTAGCCGCACCTTTGGCATGTGGAAGTTCCCGGGCCAGGGATCGAACCTGCAAGGCCACACAGACAAGCTGGATCGTTAACCCACTGCACCACAGCAGGAACTCCACTTGGCCTTTTTGGACCTGGGTCTCTTCATCTGTCAAATGGGCTGGGGGGCCAGGAGGTCCAGCACCTCACGTTACACTCGCCCTCGGGCAGGGCACCCAGCAGCCCTCCCAGCAGTCATTCTGAGGTCAGGCCCAGGAGGCAACTCTAGACAGTCGCAGGTGAGAAGATAAATGAGATGGGAAGCTGTTTGTCTCACCATCAATCCATCTATCCAGAAGCAAGGCCAGGATTTATGACCAAGTCTTTTCTCCCCAGCCAGAAAGTCCTTCCTATTTTATAATCTGGCAGGTCCTTGAAGGCCTTCTGATGGAACCAGAAACAAGTTCAGTCCTGAGCAGAGTGGCCGCGGCTTAAACAAAAGCAAGTGTCACCTTCCTAAGATGATTCCGCTCCTGGGACAGCCACGCTGAGCCCTGCAGGGGATCTGAGCAAAGCCCCCCAAAGAACAATACAAAAAAACCCCAGCAAATTCAAAGACTTCGAGTCCAGGCTCCACAGCTTCGAATCGAATGCCGTTTGCTCACCTGCCCAAAGGGGTCTTCAGGTGGACGTGAGGTTAAATATGGGACCACAAAGTCTGGGTCCCTTCCCCACCCCCGGCTAGGAAGCCAGGTGCCCAGATCTGGGTGCTGAGACTCCCAGAGAAGCTCCAAGGGCCCTGTCAAAGGGCTTGGCAAACAACTCGGGCGTTTCCAGGAAAAAAGGGAGCCCAGCTTGAGGCCATGGAAAGCACGGTCCCCAATGTTGAGTCAGCCTTGAGTCATGAGCTGAAAACATGCTTTTGCCAATGACAGCTCTCGGCAGCCATAATTAATACAGGGCTGATGAAAACTGTGCTTTTCACTCGACACAGGAGGGTATTTCAGGTAATTGAGCATAACCCCTTAAATCAGTAATTTGCCTTTTCACGACAGCTCTGGCCACCCCGTCCAGGCCCCACCTCCAAAAATAACTCACACTGCCGTTCACCACCAAGCTGTGTCTGACTTCACAAGATTATCCTTCTCCCTGAAGCATTTTGAGTTCAAAATGCTAAAGACACAAAGGCCTTTAATTGGTTGGTTCTAACCCACCGACCTGAGTGCCTCTGAAAGGAGCCCTGTACCTGGGCTGGGCTGCCACCTTGTCTTTGATATAACTGCTCGGAGCTGACCCCAGTGTAAAGCATTCTGGGGGCTGGAAAGAAGCGAGGAAGTAGTGTTTGGAGGGGGGGGTTTTGTTCGTTTTTTCTTTTTAGGTCCGCACCACCCTCGTCACATGGAGGTTCCCAGACTAGGGGTCGAATCGGAGCTACAGCCGCCGGCCTACGCAACAGCTAAGGCAACACGGGATCCAAGCCCCACCTGCGACCTACACCACGGCTCATGTCAACACCGGAGCCTTAACCCCCTGAGCAAGGCCAGGGATCGAACCCACATCTTCATGGTTATGAGTCGGGTTCGTTCCCGCTGAGCCACAACAGGAACTCTGGGGAGCAGCGTTTTGATCCATCATTCATTTGCCCAGCAAGTGGATGGCAGAGCCAGGTGCCCGCCTCCCAGTGAGCTGGGGGGCGTCGGGAGTCCCAGTGGCGCCTGTCCCTTCCCCTGCAGAGATCGCCAGGCGCGTCCCCAGGTAGGTGGGGAAGGCTCCTGCCGGGTGTGCTGACAGAGCAAGGTCCTTCCCGCCAGGCCCCTGACTAACGGCTGATCCCGCCGTCCAGGCCCTGCCCGCCCGCAGGCCGCTCCCGGGAGAGCTTCCTCCGGCTCCCGTGACTAAGGTGGCCCTCCCAGGACAGCGCTATCCTTCACTCTGTGCCGATGGCACAACGCCCTGCCGGATGAGGCAAGAGGGACATTTGATGTCTGTCAACTCTTCAGAGAAGCCGGGGTGGTGGTGGGGAGATTTCCAAAAGCCGGTCTCCTGGCCCCCGCCCTCCAGCCCCCACCCCTGTCTTTCTCCAATATCAAAAATTCCCTGTAGAAACCTCCCCTTGATGGGGAGAGGCATTTCTTTCATTTCTTGGTGGAAGTTCCATCTGGAAACATGTCCCCCACTGAGTACCAATAGGGCCACCATGCCACTTCCTGTGTAACACATTGAAATATCCCCCCAAGAGTGGCGGCCCAGGAGCAACTCAGGGCCTGCGCAGATACAGCTCAGATCTCACGTGGCTGTGGCTGTGGTGTAGGCTGGCAGCTGCAGCTCCGATTTGACCCCTACCCTGGGAACTTCCATATGCCTAAAAAAGGCCAAAAAAAAAAAGCAGGACACCAGGTCCTTAGCACTAGCATCTTGGGGAAGGGCAGCAGTCAGCCCAGTTTTACACATTTTGCCCTAGGATCAGAGACTTTAAGGGCACCCAAGGATGTGGGCAGATTAGGGTCTGCCAAGAAAGGTCTTCTAATAATGACAATAAGACCAGCTAACGATGGGCACTGACTGGGTGCTCAGCCCTCAGTGGACGTCACTCATTTAATCCTCGCAGGCCACCCAGGAGGGAGGTGCACACCCAGGCCCTCCCAGGCTCAAACACAACTCCTGCTGGGTCCCAGTGGGCGGGTCACCTCCCCTCTCTGGGCTTTAGGTTTCCTTCTGTGAAATGGGAAGATTTCCTCCCTCACCGTAAACAAGACAAGAGGACACGGAAAGGACACTGTCCTCTGTTTTTGTTTCCACCTCCAAGCCCATATCTTGCCCACATGCTCGCGAAGCCTGGATTAACCCTATCAGTCCTGGACACCTCCCAGGAGGGCAGCGATTTTGTCAAAGTACAGTCGTGTGCTGGCAACCTGTAGACAGGTGGGGCGAGCCCAGGCTTGGTCACAGGTTCCTGGGTGCCCTGGGGCAATCCCCTTCCCTGCGCTGAGCCCAATGTTCTCATCTGTGCCACGAGGGTCCTGGATGAAAATAATCACTGGTGTCCCTTCCAGTTTTGCCGTGTTATATTTCTAAAATTCAAGTATTTTCAAGTTACTTATGTCCTAATTCATTTGACCAGAGGTCTAAATGCATTCATTTCCTTCTCTCAACAAAGGAAGACAAAAATCAGAGTTCCCGTCGTGGCTCAGTGGTTAACGAATCTGACCAGGAACCATGAGGTTGCAGGTTTGACCCCTGGCCTCGCTCAGTGGGTTAAGGATCCAGCGTTGATGTGAGCTGTGGTGTAGGTTGTAGACGTGGCTTGGATCCCATGTTACTGTGGCTGTGGCATAGGCCAGCGGCTACAGCTCCGATTAGACCCCTAGCCTGGGAACTTCTGTATGCTGTGAGAGTGGCCCTAGAAAAGGCAAAAGAGAAAAAAAGAAGAAGAAAAGGAAGCCAAAAATCTTTTAATGATCACCTATGATATTCTGAAGAATACTGAGTATTTCTTGAGCAAAAAAAAAAAAAAAAATGCATTCCTTCAGGTTGCTGATATGTGATTCCTTCACAAATAAGTAGACAAGTGGATGGATGCATGGATGGATGGATGGATGCATGGATGGATGGGTGGATGGATGGATGGATGGAAGGAAGGAAGGAAGGATATAATCAAGGAAGGATGGATGCCTTTTCTAAACCCAGAGCTAGCTGCTCTAATGGACGTGGACACTGAGTCAGACACGTGGATGACCACGTGGTGCTCCACCATCAAGGAGGCGTCACCCCAGCTCTCTTGCCCTTGAGCAAATCGGTGAGGAACTCTGAACCTACATTTTCTTCTTTACAAAATGGAGCTGCTGATGCCATTTTGAACCAGGTAGTCGTGCAGATTCAGCTAGATGCTGGGCTGTAGGCAAGCATGTCTGGCTGCACTCAGCACGAAATAACCACCACCATTATTCTTTATTTTATCATAAATCACTGCAAGTTAAGGCAGGGTGGTGAGCGCTTGTTAGAGAAGTCAGATCCCCCCACCCCTTCTTTGGGGGCAGATGGCATTGAGCAGAGCTGCCTTCAGGTGGGACTTAGGTGTGGCTGTAGGCGTGGGTATTCCAGGCTGGGGGTCAGCAAAGGACACACACAGAGGGAGGAGTGGTGGGTGAGGGCGGGAAGGCCGCTTCACCCACTCATTGCAGGGGGATGGTGGACGCTTCCGCGCGCGTGTGTGTGTGCGCGCGCGCGCATGTGTTAGTTTTTTGTTTGAAACCTACTGGAGACCTCATGGCACAGTTACAAACAAAAAGGGGAAACTTTGGTCTCCTTCCCATCAGAGCTTCCAGCCTCAGCAATATTGATAGTTTGGGATAGATAGTTGTTGGGGGTTGTGAACTGTACAATGTTTAGCAGCATCCTTGTCGCTGCCCACTAGACGCCAGGAACACCCCCTCCCCACTCTGTGACAACCAAAAATGCCTCCTGCCAGTGCCAGATGTCCTCTAGGGGGGCAAAATTGCCCCTAGCTGAAAACCACTGTCCTATATAAAGGGACACTTTCAAATTCAGGCTCTCCTGTTTCTCATCTAACACCCGTAAGATTGTTAAGAATAACAGCAAGGACTTTGCCTTGGGACCCGAGGACAAAGCTGCCCCAGGGCTCTCTGGCCACCAAGTCACGGCTAAGTCGCCGGCTTCAGGGGGCTCATCTGTAGGATGGAAGGGGGTTGGGCAAGCAAAAGACCCCCAGGGGCAGGGCTCCCACCCACACAAGTGGTCAGGAAGCTCCCAGGCCTCCCCCAGGGGGCTCCAGGCCACAGGGACACCGCTGTTTTCTGGCCAGAGTCCTGTGACTCAGATGGCAGACACGCTGCATCTTACCAAAGAGGGCGGATCCGGGTAACGCAAGGACTGAGACCTGCTTGAGCGGCTGAGCACTGAGCTGGGCCCTGCCTGGCTGACGGCGGCGCTCACTTTCTGGAAGTCTCTGCTTCCCTGGCGACAGTGGCATCGGGGACCTGCAGAGGGCTCAGGAGCCTGGGTAGTTCCTGCTTCTACTTGCCTGGAGCCAGCGGGCCTGGCGTGAGCTCCTGGGCTGTTCCGTGGAGCTCAGGGCTCTGTGAAGCCTCAGGAGGGCGGCCGTCGCAGGCCTCTGCTGCCCTTCATGGCAAATTGCCTGCCCGAGTTCCTGCGATCCTCCCCCCGCCCCCGCCTCCTCCTCCTCCTCCTCGGACAGGTATTTATCAGGTGGGTGGGAGTGGGTGTGGGCAGGGAGGATCAAGCCAGTCATAGGATTACAACACTGGGAGGCACCTGAGAAATCGGCCTCCACTTCGCTCAGGCCCAGGGAGGGCCAGGGAGCCAGGAGACACGGGGACAGCTCGGCTCCCTCCTGCTGATGGAGATCGAGGAGGAAACGGAGTCCAGAGAGGTAGAGTCAGTCTCCTGAGAGCTCAGCCGGGAAGGGGTTGCACCCAGCCCTTCCCGATTTCAGCGCTGGTTCCAGATGCTTCCGGATGCTTCCAGACGGCTTTACGGAGGGGCTTGGTTTGGAGCCCCCTCCCCCGCCGCACCCCTCAGCTCGTGCAGAGTCCTCAGTTACAGCCTTTTGAGCTAAAAAGCCCGACCATGTAATCCGGCCTGGCATTTGAACCAGCTTCCACCGGGCACTGCACATGGGAGAGAGGCCGTGGGGTAGCGTAGCCAATGAGTCCAGACAGGAGGACGCATCAGTCCTTAAAAACCATTAGGATGGTTGGGCTCTGAGGTCAGATCTTCAGGATAAACACACGAATTTGGAGGAACTGATTCTGCCTTTTCCTGCAGCTGCTCCCACTCAGCCAAGCACAGCACCCAGGCAGCCAGACTCCCCAGAACCCCTGGGGGACCCTGGCCAGCACCCTGCCCTGCAGCAGCCCTAAGTTCCCATAGTGGCGCAGCAGAAACGAATCCGACTAGTATCCATGAGGACGCAGGTTCGATCCCTTGCCTCCCTCAGTGGGTTAAGGATCTGGCGTTGCCGTGAGCTGTGGTGTAGGTTATAGACATGGCTTGGATCCCGCGTTGCTGTGGCTGTGGCGTAGGCCGGCAGCTGTAGCTCCTGTTAGACCCCTAATCTGGGAACCTCCATATGCGGCGGGTTCGGCCCTAGAAAGAAAAAAAAGAGAATGAAAAAGAAAAGCATGCTGGGGACTTGGTTAGCTTTTGGTTGTCTTTTACAAACAGATAGGATAAAAAGGCCACCCAAAGAAAAGTCCTTGGGTCAGTTTCCTCCGAGAAGTCCCCCCGCCCACCTGTCCCACTTATTATTTGCAAAGGCAGGCAGAAGACAAGCTTTTGCACAGGCCAAGCCATTTGGAGTTGCATCTGCTCATCCATGGTCCCCCCAAGAGACCGCCAGGCACGAAAAGGGACCACATCCAAGTACTAAGAGTGTCTCCATTTGCTCCTTGCAGCAGGCATTTCTCACGCATTATCTCTAAGCCTCACAAATAGCCCCGCAAGAGAAATGCTCTTATCCTGATTATCCAGATGAGAAAACCGAGGACTACGGATTTGGAATGGCTCGCCCGAGGTCACAGTTAGTAAACTGCAGGGCTCTATCAGACCTGACTTTGCCCTCTCCCACCACCCCAGGCCCCCGCCCTGCTCTTCCGCGCCCCTGGGAGCAGCACCGGCTGGACCTCCCACGTGGTGGGTGTTGACTCCTTCTTTGCAGAATAAGCGAATGAGTGAGAAAAGGAAGAAAATAAATTGGGAAACTTTAATGGCTTAATTTGCATTTTCCAAACCGAGTACATCAGTGCGGCTGTGAGGAAGAAAACAGACTGTTGATTAAATAGTCTCCTGGATTTTTGAACTCAGTGAAAACAATCTCTAAATAATTTTGTGACTTTTGGCCCCTTCTTCGCACAACAAAAACATTTTAATTAAAGTTTATTCCTAAGCCAACTTTTCTTTCCTAAGTGACGGGAAATGCGTGTTCACTGTGCATCTACTATGGGGCGCAAGCCGCTCTGTGTACGTCCGCACACTCGCTCTTCCCAGCAACCCTGCAAATGGGCATTGGTACCAGGTTCCAGAGGAGGAGACTGAGGTTCAGAGTGGTTATGCAACTTGCCTGGCGACACACAGCTGGGCGAAGACGGAAAGGTCAAAGACAAGGCTGTGCGAGTCCACACACTGCCTCCAAACCCGTTAGCCTCAGCCTTCTCTCTTAAAAAGGCCATCTGCAAGCCAGCCTTTTTCCAGAATCATCCCTTACCTAATAGGCCCTCTAAATATGTGCTCCTTGGGACATCAGAGAAGCGGACACACCCAAAATAAATGAATAAAGAGAATGAACCCAGAGTTCCCTGATGGCTCAGCGGGTTAAAAACCCCACATTATCACTGCTGCTGTGGCTCAGGTCACTGCTGTGGCTCAGGTTCAAGCCTGAGAGCTTGCACAAAAAGAGAGAGAGAGAGAGAGAAAACCCAAAAGTCTAAAAATAAAAGCTGCTTGTTCCCAGTATTCATTAACCAAACAAATGGTCTCTCGTGGTTTGAGTACTGACTATTAAAGGGCAGGTGGGGGACGGAGGAGACCTCCACCTTCTCAGCATTAGGACGACAATAGGCAGCCTCGTCTCTCCCGAGAAATGAGTTTTCACTCAGGAAATGCTTCCAGTGGCCGGGGCCCTCCCACCACTCCGTTCCGGCGGAAGGGTCTGGGCACACAAGCAGGACCCTCCCCCGAGGCCCCATCCAGGTGATCCCTAACCCACCCCACACCCACTCCTGCCCGGGACCTGCAAGGGCAGGCAGGGGAGAGAGGCACCCCGGGCCCCCCCAAGGCCGGCCCTGGGGCCTGTCGGAGGAGCGAGTCCTTGGCAAGCGGCCACCGCAACGCGGAGCGGATCCCCCGCCCTGGAACCAGGCAGACAATCCCCTGTGTCTTGCCACCTTCCCACCCCGGCTGCCAGGAGCCGGCCCAGTCTTGGAGGTGCCTAATAGGCCATTTGTTCTGAGATCAAAGGGCCACCTGCAGGGAGCGCCCCACTGCCTGGAGCAGGCCCAGGCCTTGTCCTGCCCCAGCGCCCGCCTCCCGCCCGCCAGACCCCGGGCTTCTCCAAACAGCCCACCTCGGCCCTGCCCCGCCTGCTCCCCGCCGGTCCCTTTCGAAGGCGACCTGACCGCCCGCCCCCAGCGCCCGGCCCTGTCGCGTCTCCACGCCTCCCGCCGCCGCGCTGTTTTGTTGGTGTCCCTTCCTTGTTTTCCGCAGCCAGAGGCACCAGGTCCAGCGGGATTCCTGCCCCGCACCTCCCAGGGGCCTGGGGTCGGGGCTGCAGGAGGGAGGGCAGAGCCAGCTCCGGAATCACCGCCAGGCTTCCTGCCAGGCCGCCCTGGGCCGGGGGCTCCATGGGGGGTTGCACTGGCCACCGGGTTGCACGGAGCCCCAGAGCCCTTGGGCACAGCCTACGTGCCTCTGACATAAACTCTAAGGGTCAGAAGAGGGGAGACTGAGGACACCTCCCTGCGTTCTCAGAGACGGACTCAGGAGACTCTGCGAGTTTGGGATTAACATATACACACTATTACATATAAAACAGATAATAAGGACCTACTACGGTATGGCACAGGGAACTCTATGCAATATTCTGTAAGAACCTATAAGGGAAAAGAATCTGAAGAAAGGATGGATATGTGTGTGTGTGTGTGTGTGTAACTCATTCACTTCTGTACACCTGAAGCTAACATACTGTAAATCAACTATACTCCAATAAAATTATTTTTTTCTTTTTACGGTTGCCCCTGCGGCATCTGGAAGTTGCCAGGCTAGGGGTTGAATCAGAGCTGCAGCTTCAGCCTACGCTACAGCCACAGCCAAGCCGGATCCAAGTCAGTCTGCGAACTACGCTGCAGCTTGTGGCAACACCAGAGCCTTAACCCAACCGAGTGAAGCCGGGGATTGAACCCACATCCCCATAGGTTCTTAACCCACTGAGCCACAATGGCAACTCCTAATAAAAATTTTTAAATTAAAATACAGAACTAAACAAACAAACAAACAAAACGGTTGGGTGGGCACTGCTCAAAAACACATGCAGAAACAAGCTCCAGTGGAACGTTTAGTTTCGAACGCCATGTGGCCCTAGCGCTGCTGCAGCCCTGCCTCTTACTCAGACCATTGCCGCTCTTCCCCTCCAATCGGCCCACGCCAAAACCACATCACCTTTCCGAAATGCCCATCAGATCACGTCACGCGCTCCTGTCCCTGGCCAGTCCTTCTGCGGTACAGACAGCATCTTCGCCCCAGCTCAGGTGCCTTGGAACCAGGCTCTAAGCTCCCAGCTAGGGGGCATGGAGGCGTTTAGCTTTTCCTTTCTACCATTTTCTTCCTTCTCACTCCTCCAGAGCGCCCCCAGGATGCTTCTGAGCCTGCGGCACAGTCAGAGGGCTCATTACCAGTTCTTACTGGGGGTGCTTTGATAAACGCCTGCTTCCCTCACTCGAATGTAAGCTCCGGAGCTCCGTGAGCCCCGAGACGCTGGGCACATACACC
>PVHT021183632.1:10240953-10258711 GCA_004024745.2 Catagonus wagneri
CCAGAGCCGGAAGCCCACCCCATTGGAGGTCCTGCCTGGGCTTGTTTTTGAACAAACGAAGGAGCAATGGGCTGCCGCGCCAAAGGAATCCACAAACACGTACCTTTCACTCCTGTGCGCTGCCCAGAGCCCCCGACCATGGGGCCACCCCAGGGCCTGGGGACCTGCCCATTCTGCTCCATTTCATTTTCCACAGGCCCCACCCCAGCTGCTCCCGTCCCACCTTCTCTGAAAAGGCGAGTTGGGAGTGAACTGTGCCCAGCTCTCCCACTGGACAAACGCGTGTGTGCCCCCTGGCAGAGCGGAGAGCCCCGGATCGGGCATCTTTTGCTCTGGCTGGACCCAGAGGACCCAGCAGCCCCGGCTCCCCAGCTCCCTGCCTCAGGCTCAGTCTGGCCGCCGCACCCCCGGCCCCTGGGTCTCTCTCCCTCCATCCCCACCTCCGGCCCAGAGTACCGGGCCCTGCGGTAGCTCTTAGCCTCCCCTTCTCCCTGTTCACCCCTTTGCAAGTCGCACATCTGTTCAAATGTCCTCAGATGACCCAGTTGGAGGGTGCTGTTTCCTGCCAGGTCTTGACACATCCTGCAGCAGAAGAGTCATGTTCGGTGGCCACGTCCCCTCGGCCCCCGGAAATGCTCTGCTTCCTGGGCTTGATCGTGTCCTTCCTCCCTCCAGCTCAAGGGGCATCACTGTCTCTCTACAGAAGTAATTTTCTAGAACCCCCAGGACATCCAGGGGTGAGTATGGCTTCTGAGGAGCCACAAAGCCCCCTGGTCTGGAAGCAGGAAGGCAGGACTGCTGGACATAAGAGCCCATCCGCTTGAGGGATCAGGATGTGTGAGCCCCCTGCTGCCTTCTAGACCTTCTGCAGACCCCTGAGTGGGAGAAAGATTGAGGGGCGGTGGAAGGGAGGAGGCAGAAGTCCCTGCCACTTCCTTTCTCAGAGCCCTCTGGGGGAGCAGACACCGGGGCCCACCTCACCCACGCACTCAGCATCTCGAGGGAGAGGGCAGGCAGGGGGCCAGTGGGACGTGGGACTTGGGACCATCTCCCAGGTGGTTCCGATTAGCAGCCAGGCTGGTGAATAAATGACCTGGAATTCCTGCAGCTCAGCACATGCAGGTCTACGACATAATGCTAATCGGATTCCAGAAGGATTCCAAGTTCAGTTCCACTCTGGTCCAGAAGGAGATCGACAGGAGGGTGTCGGAACCACCCCAAACCTCCTCCTTGGTTTTCCAGCCTTCTGCGCTCTGAAGATGTTGGCTCCAAACTCGAACCTTGCAAAGATCAAAGGACTCCTGAATGCGGGTTCCAAGGAGACACAGACGTCATTGCAACACCCTGACCCGACTCGGAGTGCCATGAAGCGTAAGTACCTATTTGAATTAATACCAATATGTTTTGGAGTTTAACAAGAATCCACACCAGTGTGAATCTCTGGGCTTTATCTATATGTCCCTTATAGAGTTATTAAAACACCAAAAGACAATTTTAATAATCAGCAGGATTTTAATTAACGCACACTAATGACCCCCATTCAGTTGGACTCCTCGGCTTCAGAAAGTAATTACTCACGACACTTAACTGGAAGTGTTACCGCAGATCCGTATCTCCCGAAGCCACAAGAACTTAGATCACAATGTTTCTTGTTAGAACTCATAGAGCAAGTTTGCTTCAGACAGAGGGTGGAGATCACGTCCATCGGAGGCAGGAAGGGATGGAAAGACCTGGGAACCAGCTGGGTGGTCTCAGGGAGAAGATGAGTGTGGTCCCAGGACGGAGAACACCCTACTCGACCAGCGTGTCGGCTGTCCGCAGTGTGGCCTGGCTCGCTCCCCTGCCCTGTGCCTGGGGGTCCCCAGCGTTGAACCCTCCCTGGGATGGAGAGCTCATTACCGTACAGAGAAAGGTGCCCCTTGTAACCCTGGAAATCACTACCCTCCCCACTGCCAGCAGAGACTAGCCTCCAATTTCAGTTATTTATTTGGGTTTTTATTTAATTTTTAGTAGGAATTCCCGCTGTGGCTCAGCAGGTTCGGAATCCAACTATTCTCCATGAGGACGCAGGTTCGATTCCCGGGCCTCTCTCAGTGGGTTAAGGATCTGCCATCACCATAAGCTGTGGTGTAGGTCGCAGATGTGGTTCAGATCTGGCATTGCTGTGGCTGTGGTGTAGCCAGCAGCTGCATCTCTAATTTGGCCCCTAGCCTGGGAACTTCCGTATGCCTGGGGATGTGGCTCTAAAAAAAAAAGAAAGAACATTTTTATTCAAGTATAGTTGATTTACAGCACTAGCCTCCTAATTTAAATATGCCAGCTCCATCGACAGGAAGACACCTATTTTAAATGAGATGGATATCACTCCACCAGCTCTTTTCCACCTGCACAAAAAGCACTCCCTTACTGAGTGCTTAGGGCCCAGGTCCAGAGAGGCACCCTGCCTGCTTCTGGGTGGTGGGTCTCACCTGGGGACAGTTTTGGCCCCCAGCACGTCTGGCCAGGTCAGGATATTTAGGGTTACAACAGCTTGCTGCTGGGTCCAAGGCAGCAATACTGACAAATGTCCTACCATACCTGGGAAAACTCCCCTCACAAAGACTCATCCAGGATACAGATCTTGCCAAGATGGAGAAACCTTCTTCGGGAGCTATAACTGGCCCCATATCAGTGATGAATGAAACAGGAACAGCAGGAGTTCCCTGGTGGCTCAGAGGTTTAAGGGTCTGGCGGTGTCCTTGTAGCTGTTTGTGTTGCTGCTGTGGCTCGGGTTTGGTCCCTGGCCAGGGAACTTCACATGCCATGGTCTCGGCCAAAAAAACCAACCAAACAAACAAACAAAAACAGGAAGCACAGATATTGTTCACATGTGGTCTAACGCGATCTTTACCTCATCGGTATCCCCATTCTGCAGGTGAGGAAACTGAGGCCTCTGATAGTGAAGTAACTTGTCTGCAGTTGTGCAGAAAGTAGCAGAGCTGAGCTGCCACGATTCAGTCTGCCTCCCAAGATCTTCCTAAGACACAATACCACATCCCAAGACAGGATACTGAAGTCATGTCAAAGACCAAGACTCTCTCAGAGCTCCCTGGTGGCTCAGCAGGTTAAAGATCTAACGTTGGCACTACTGTGTCTTGGCACAGGTTCGACCCCTGGCTCAGGAATTTCCACATTCCATAGGCACAGCCAAAAAACAAGAAACATACAAACAAACAAACAAAAAAAGCAGAATCTCTCTCAGAGACAGAACTTCAAGCAGGTTTTGCTGTAAACTGAAAACTCAGGCCTGTGTGAGTCCAAAATTCTCTTGAGATTTGCCATGTTGAGCTCATTTGTGATGGAACCCAGTTTTCCCTAGTTTTGACCCCCAAACGAGACAAACCCTGTGTGTTCAGCCAGCTATCATGGTTTAGAAAGTTACATTGAATGTATAAGAAAAGGCCCACTCCTGGGAGACTCTCAGGAAGTGGACAAAGCCTGTGACTTCAAATAGGTGAATTCGGCCATGAGACACCAAAAAACTCTGTACTGTTTCTCTTTGAGCACTGACCCCAAGCCAGGTGCCTTGGGGAACACAGTTTTCTCATATTCATCACAGTTTTGAAGAGCCCTGGAAGGAAAATGAGCACCCTCAGTAAGAACTGATTCCCATTCCATTACAGGCTGTCCTCCTGCAGACCCACGGGTCACACGGAGAGGGAAGGGGGCTCGGGGGTGCTTAGGAGTGCTCGTACATCCTGCAGGAGGGGAGACCAGGGACTCCATGGAGCGGTGCCACAACAGACCGCCAACTCCCAGGACAGTGCTTTTCTGCATTCTAGAGCAAAGCTACTTGGATCTGAATGCACCTCAGTGTATCCTTAGAGGAATCTGTTCAGACTCAAAGCACTAAGTATCACAGCCAATTGGTGTCCCCAGGCTGTGGCTGTGGCGAAGGCCGGCGGCTACAGCTCTGTTGGATCCCCTAGCCTGGGAACACCCATATGCCACTGGTCCAGCCCTAAAAAGACAAAAGACAGAAAAAAAAAAAAAAAAGAATGGTAAAGCCCGGTCAAATGCCAGTTGCCCTCAAAAGGAGCACTGACACTCCCCTTCTAACCATCCTTTTGATTAAGGAAATATTCGTGAATATAGACACAAAGGAGGTGATGGAGAAAGAGAAGAACAGAACTGATATACAGAAAACCAGATCGGTGTTGTGGGAAATCCTCCCAACACCCAAGAAAAAGAGTCAATAGCTGGTATGATAAGCAAACTGATAAGAGGCAAGAAAGCGCTATTGTAGTGACACAACACCTACAAAAAGGAAGTTTCAGAGAGTCCAGGGCAGAGAGAAAGTCAACCCTTAATTGAGGACTGGTAAAAAAAACCGTTTTCCTGAGATGAGGAAAATCCCTCTGTGTGTTGAGCTTTCATGTTCTAAGTACTAGATAAAATCAAGGAGCCTAACATCTTTGTGATTTTTTTTTTAATCTAAAAGATGAAAAGAAAAAATTCCACACTGGGGTTAAAAAAAAAATGATTTGGCATCAGACCTTTCCTCTACATTGCTAAATAACAGAGCCCATTGGCGCTTTCTCCATCTGCTAGGAGAAACAGTGACCCAGGAATCTATCCCAGCCAAGAAACTGCTGATTGATGAAGCTAAGAAAAGAAATCTCAAAAGGCAAAGACTTTGAAAGTACATCCTTCTCATGCCTTTGGAGGGGTGTGTGTGTAAAAAATGACTTTGAAAGAATTCTCTAGACAAGTAAGAATTCTATTGGAATACACAAAAACCAGAAAAAGTATTGATAAATTTAACCTCGCTAAGAAACAAGGAAATGTAAGTTAAAATAAATGAGGCATACTTTGACTATTAGTGTACTATTTGTTTAATTTAGCCTCATCATTACTTCTCTGACCCCCCTTGAAAGGTATGTTTGCAAATTTAGAATTTTCCAGATTCTAGAAAGGTATTTGGGTACATGTGGAGCACACTGGCAAAAACCCTCCCACAGGGGTCTAATTGTGTCACCATATGGGAACCAACAGGAGTCTGCATCTGGGAAGATGGCCCTCAATCCATCCCGCCGGCCCTCTGGCTCAGGTCTGTAGCTTCCAGAAACGTCAGAAAGAAAGGTTTGGTGTTTATCAGTTTCCCAGTCTGTGATGCATTGTTCCAGCAGCACAAGAGGACTAAAAACACCCCCTCACCTCAAAATATCTGAACTAGCACCCCAAAACCCAACACTGAGATACTTCTAAAGCAAAACACAAACATTCACACTAAAGGAAGTCAACAGAGGTTATAAAGACTTCCACATCAGTTGAAGTCAGTTTTATCTACCAAATAAATGATGAGACAATTTTCATTTTCAGAACCTTTTGGATTTCAGAATGAGAGATAAAGGTTTGCATACCCAGAATTAATACGTAGGATTGACGAGGCCCCTGGAAAAAGATGCTTTCTTGCTTCATGAACGGAAGTTCATAGTCATACGATCTTTTCTGGAATTTAATCTATAATGTTTCAAAGCCAAAAAAAAAAAAGAAAGAAAGAAAGAAAAAGAAAAGGAAGGTAAATGCTCTTTGTCCTAGAAATCTACCTCTAGATCTTGATCACAAGGAAATCTTCAAAGATGTGTACAAAATCTCCACTTTAGGAAGTTCTACAAAGAATTGTTGGAGGAGTTCCAGTCGTGGTGCAGCAGAAATGAATCTGACTAGGAACCATGAGGTTGCGGGTTCGATCCTTGGCCTCGCTCAGTGGGTTAAGGACCTGGCGTTGCCGTGAGGTCACAGACACAGCTCTGATCCCGCGTTGCTGTGGCTGTGGTGTAGGCCGGCAGCTGTAGCTCTGATTAGACCCCTAGCCTGGGAACCTCCGTACGCCACTAGCACATGGCACATCTAGAAAGGAAAACTTGGTAGGTATTAAAGATGACATGATGCAAGAATATTTAATTATGGAGAAATCTGAGTACCAGATAATATTTTTAAAAAATTACAAATCAATTTATTTGTGTAATGCCGTTCTATAAAAAGAAGAGAAGAGAATCAGAAATGTATGTAGAACATAAGTACACACACAGAAAAGGAAGACTGGAGGATGCTCGACCAAAGATTGAAAATAGGAGACATTCCTGGGTGGTATGAATTTCTTTAGTGATTATATGTTGTTCTTTTTGCAACTTTGTATTTTCTAAAGTTTCTATAATTAACATGCTAATTGTTAAAACAGGAAAAAAATCATTATAAAAAATAAACAAGATGCTATTTACAAAAATGGAATGATCTGACCAAGAAAATATAGCACTAAATTTGCAACATGCCAGACACAGTCAAGCCCTCCAATCTGGGCTCACACAAGGGAGAGAATTACTATACTCTGGATGGTAGATTTCTTTCTTCTTTTTTCTAATGTGAATTTTATTTCACACTTTTTTTTTCTTTTTAGGGCCACACCTGCGGCATATGGAGGCTCCCAGGCTAGAGGTCGAATTGAAGCTATAACTGCCAGCCTCCACCACAGCCACAGCAACACCAGATCTGAACCACATCTGTGACCTGCCCTACAGTTTGAGGCAATGCTGGATCCTTAACCCACTGAGTGAGGCCAGGGATCGAACCCACATCCTCAGGGACACTGGTCGGGTTAATCTGCTGAGCCACGATGAGAACACTGGTAGGTTTCTTTAATGTGAGAGCTGGAAGGGAAACCTCTAAAACTCCTTCTACAGCTGGGAGACTGAGGCTTCGGAAGGCGAAGGAAGGTGTGACTTGGCCCCGAGGCAGCCTCACTCTAAAGACTCTTCCAGTGACACACTGTGTGGGTTTTGTGGCTTCTCCTAAGTTCTAGCTTCAAGAAATTGGCTGGGCTCAACTGTCAGTACCAGGACTGTTCAAATAGTAAAATTCACCATAAGGCGGAAAGCTGATCAAAAAGCATGAGGGTTTTTTTGTCTAGCTTCCTTTTGTGGTACGAATTACATAGGCAGACATAGACTTTAGAACTTCCACTGAGCCAAGGAGATGTTGCCGTCTTCCCCCAGAGGACAAGGAAAAGTTCACATCTGAGGAAACCAGACAGGGACACCACAGCCAAGAGGACAGAAATCTTCATCACAGTTTCTGCAGATCTAACTCCTTCTTTTTACAGTACATGAAAGGTGGACTTGACTTCAAGGCAACATGGAAACCCAAAACTTTGTCATTGAGGCATAAAAGGTATTAATTTTCTGGTAGCAAAAGATGGTTATTCATCATCACTGGTTCAATGAAGGGCTGTTTCCTCAAGGTTAAAAAATGCATATCCTCTCCTCCCCGGTCATGCGATTCTTGCCAGTGATGAATTAGCAGCCCTCCTATACGGTCCTTCAATTTACTCATTATCACTCCTGCTTCCAGGATGGAGAATCAGCCCCACTGGCTCCTGCCTCAGTCAGTGGCTGAGCACAGGATGGATTCCTCCATGTTCTTGTAAAATATTCTCAACACAAGAAATAATTCTAAATCCTGCCACCCCACCATGCATCCCCTTAGAACCTTGGAGAGCAGTGGGAAGGGAGTTGCTAACAGACTCGTGGAGACTTTGAGACTGTCCCTCAGTGAGTAGAGGCAAAATAATGTCTTTTCAGACAAACAAAAGCTGAAAGGATTCATCACCAGCAAACCTGCTCTAGAAGAATTGTTGGAAGAACTTCTTTGTGCAAAAGGAAAATGATATTAAGAGAAAACCTGGATTTACACCAAGGAATGAAGCGCACCACCAGAAATGGTACCTCCATGGGTGAATATAAAGACACCGTTCTTATTATTCAAAACTCTTTGAAAAACAATCAATTATTTAAGGGAAAATTTAAAAACAATGGGGTTTATAGCACATGTAGAAGTAAAACATATGACAACAATAGCATGCAGCTCAGGAGAGAGAAAATGGAAGTATACTCTTGTAAGATTCTTACACTATGCATTAAAGACACATATTAAAAACCCTAAAGCCACTACTAAAATAACTCAGTGAAAAAGTAAGGCTAATAAGCCAATCAAGGAGATCAAACAGAATCATAATAAAAATATTCAATCCAAAGGAAGGCAGAAAGGGAGGAGAAAGATCACAGAACAGATGAGACAAAAACAGGAAACCAATAGGGTGATGGTAGATTTAAATCATAGCAATAATGGCATTAAAATCAATGATCACACAATTAAAAGGCAGAGCTTGTCAGACTGGATCAAAAACAAAACAAAACAAGACAATGCTACGTGGCCAACAAAAAAAATATCTCTTTAAAAGTAAAAACACTAATACTGAACAAAAGAAAGTGGATATGGTTACACTAATATTAGACAAAGTAGATTTCAGAGCAAAGAATAACAGAAAAGATAACAAAGGTCATTTCATAATGAAAAGAGGTTAATTTATCCAAAAGACGTTGTATTCCTGAGTGATTATGCACTCAGTAAGAGAACTTCAAAATATGTGCAGCAAAATTGTTAGAACTGTGTGGAGGGGAGATGTAAACATAATCACAATTTTAGTCGAAGAATTAACTACCCACTTTTCGATAAGTGACAGAACAAGCAGACATTATTAAAATCCATTGATAATAGTTGAACACTACCAACCAAATTGACCAAACTGACATTTATAAAGCACTTCACCCAACCATAGTGGAACACACACTCTTTTCAAGTATCCATGAAAGTCACCCACATACAACATATTCTGGACCATAAGACGTCTCAGTAATTTGAATCATACAAAATACATTTATTGACCACAGTGGAATTAAATTGAATATCAGTAACAAAAAGATGTCTAGAGAAGCTACAAAGATTTGAAATAACACACTTCTAACAACTCCCAGGTCAAAGGAGAAACCAAAAGGAAAATTAGAAAGCAGTTTGACCTAAGTGAAAATGAAAACAATCAACATTTACAGGATGTTGCTAATGCAGCATTTAGTGTAAAATATATAGCTTTAAATGCCTACGTTAGAAAAGATGAAAGGAAGGACTCAAATCAATGATCTCTTCCACCCAAAAAAAAAAAAACTAAAGAAGAATTAACCCAAAACTAAGCAGACAAAAAGGAAAGTAAAATAATCAGAAAAAATCAAAGAAATAGAAAAGAGAAAAAAATCAGTAAAACCAAAAACAGGTTCCTTGGCAAGATTAAAAAAATTGATAAAACTCTAGCCAGATTAGGGAAAATAGAAACCAATTGCCAATATCATAAATAAGGGAGGTGACATCAATACAAATTCCACAGATACTAAAAGGATAATCAGGGGACATTATTAAAAATTTTATGCCAAAAAAGTCAACAATTTAGATGAAATGGACAAACTTCCAACACTTAGAAAAGAAGAAATAAATAACCCAAATAGCATTTGAAGTATCAAAGACACTGAAATTTTAGTTAAAAACTTTCCCCAAGGAAAATACTAGGCCAGATGGCGTCACTGGTGAATCCCACTCAAACATTTCAGGAGAAAATATCAAACTCTTCCAGAAAAGAGAAGAGTAAGGACTAGTTCTCAACATATTTTCTAAAGCCAGAACCACCCTGATAGGAAAACAAGATTAAAATATTACAATAAAACTCTAATGCAATAGGCCACATGAAAAAAAATGCAAAAATTCTTTTAAATATGTTATCAAATCAAATCTAATAACCCATGGGAAGGATATCATGACCAAGTGGGTTTTCTCCTAGGGATACAGGTTAGTTTAATTTTTGAAAATCAATCATTGTAATTTATCACAGTAACAGACCAAAAAAAGAAAAAAACATATGATTATCCTAATTAAAATATGAAAACATTGGGCCAAATTAAGCATCCAACTTTCAGCAAAATAGGAACAGAAGTGGACTTTCTCAACGTAGTAAAGGGCATCATCCAAAAACATATGCTGGCATCACATTTAATGCTAAAAGACTAACTTAAAAAAAAAATAAGACTGACTTATTTTATCCTAAGACCAGGAGGAGGTCACAGACGTTTGCTTTCACTGCTTCGCCACTGTACTGGAAGTTCTAAGCAACACAATAAGGCAAGAAAAAGAAATTAAAGGAACCCAGATGAAAAAGAAGATGTAAAATTGTTTTTATTCACAGGCACAATAATCTACATAGGAAATTCTATGTAACACACACACACAAAAAGTGACTATAATAAATAAACGAGTATAGCAAGGTTGCTACGTATGAGATTGATATTAAAAAATCAATGATATTTTATATACTGGCCACAATCAGACTGAAATATTTAAAATATTTACAATAGCATTAAAAAATAAGAAACATAGAGGGATGTGTCTAACAAAAGATGTACGAGGCCTGAGCACAGAAAAATAGAAAATATTACCGAAAAATTAAGAAAAATCTAAATGAATGAAGAGATTTATGTAACCACGAACAAAAAGACTCACTCTTGTTAAGATATCAGTTCTCTTCTAATTGATCTACAGACTCAGTGTAACCCTACCAAAATCCCAGCAAGCTTTCTTACGGAAGTGAACACACTGACTCTATAATTCTTAGAATGGATTTTTTTTTTTTTTTGATATTTAGGGTCACATCCATGGCATATGGAAGATTCCAGGCTAGGGGTTGAATCGGAGCTACAGCTGCCGGCCTACACAATAAAAACAACTTGGGATCTGAGCTATGTCTCAGACCTATACCATAACTCACAGCAATGCCAGATCCTTAGCCCACTGAGCCAGGCCAGGGATAGAACCCAAATCCTCATGGATACTAGTCGGATTCATTTCTGCTGCGCCACAGTGGGAACTCCCAAAATAATTTTTTTAAGAAAAATATAGCTGGAAAATTAATGCTACCTGACTTCAAGATTTATGCATTCAAAATTTATGTGGTGTGAATATCAAGATAGAAAAATCAGGCTCTAGAAATAAATCCATATAACTGAAATTGACTTTCAAAAAAAAGGTAAAGGTAATTTAGTGAAGGAAGGGTAGTCTTTTCAACAAGTGGTGCTATAACAGTCAAAGAATCATGCTTTTAAAAAACTGAACTTCAGGAGTTCCTGTCGTGGTGCAACGGAAATGAATCCAACTAGGAACCATGAGGTTGCAGGTTCGATCCCTGGCCTCGCTCACTGGGTTAAGGATCCAGTCCTGCATTGCCATGAACTGTGTGGTGTAGGTAGCAGATGTGGCTCAGATCCCATGTTGCTGTGGCTGTGGTGCAGGCCGGCAGCTGTAGCTCCATTTGGACCCCCTCGCCTGGGAACCTCAGGTGCAGCCCTAAAGAAAGCAAAAACAAAAACAAAAACAAACAAACAAAAAAACTGAACTTCAATCCATACAGCATATACAGAAATTAACTTAAGTGATAAACCCAAATATAAAGCATTAAACTTGTAGAAGAAAATCTATCATCAATTAAGCAATGATTTCTTGGATTCAACACCAAAAGCACACGTATTAAAAAGAAAAAAATGTTAATTGACCTCATCAAAATTCAGAACCTCTGCTCTTCAAAAGACACTGTTAAATTGAAAAGGCAAAACAGAGAATGTGAAAAAAATATCTGCCAATCATATATCTGATAAAGAACTCTCACCAGAATATATAAAGAACTCTATAAACTCAATAGTAAAAAGTTTTAATAGGCAAAAGATTGGAACTGTACTAAAAAATAAATCAGTAAAGGGCTGGCAGGTAAGTGTGTGAAAGGATAGTCAACACGATTCAGGAAATGGAAGTTAAAACCCACTCTTAGGATGTCTACAGGCAAAGAGAAACCATATCGGGAGTTCCTGCTGTGGCGCAGTGGGTGACGAACTCGACTAGTATCCACGAGGACGTGGTTCAATCCCTGCTCTCACCCAGTGAGGTAAGGGTCTGGCATTGCCATGAGCTGGGATCTAAGTTGCAGATGTGGCTTGGATCCTGAGTTGCTGTGGCTGTGCTGTAGGCCAGAAGCTATAGCCCCGAATAGAGCCCTAGCCTAGGAACCAAAAAACTACACCACACCAAGTGTCGGTGAGGGTGTGGAGCAACCAGAACCCTCATACCTTGCTGGTGGGAATGTAAAGTGGTACAATCGCTTTAGAAAACAGTCTGGCACGTTCTAAAAAGTTAAACGTATGCCTCCCATATGATCCATCCATTTTACTCCCAAGTATTTATCCAAGAAAAAAACATACATATATACATGCATACGACCATAAAGAGACTTGTACATGAGTGTTCATAGCAGCTTGATTTGTATCAACTCCAAACTGGAAGAAAATCCGAATGTCCATTAAGAGGTGAAGAGATAAAGAAATTGTGGTACAGCCTTACAATGGAATATTTCTTGGTCGTGAAAAGGAACTGTTTCTACTCAAAACCACACTGATGAATCTCAAAATAAGTATGCTGCGTGAAGACAGCTAGGTGTGGCTGAGTACAAACTGTACTCTTCCATTTAAAGAAAACCCCAGAAAATGCAAACTGATCTAGGGGGACAGAAAGCAGATCAGTGGTTGGCCAAGGATGGGGCGGGGAGAGGCGTATTGGGGAAGGGCAGGAGGGAGAGATTACAGAGCAGCACAAAGAAATGTTTGGAGGTGATGGATATGTCTGCTACCCAGATTATGGTGACAAGGGTGTATACATATGTCAAAACTTATCAAAGTGTACACTCTAAACCTGTGTGGTTTACCACTTGTCAGCTGTACCTCAATAAAGCTGTCAAAAATGATGATGCACACGTGCTTTCTGGACCCACAACCCTGGCCCTATCACCTGAATGACTCACCCGGTTCTTGCACCAGTGGGAAATTCCTAAAGAATGAATTTATCCGTGTTTCTGCCAGATACTGTAGATCCCAAGCTGGAAAGCGATCCTCACCACAGCCAAGCATTCTTGAAGCTAGTTCTCCCATTTCACCTTGAGGTCCTGGACTTCTATTGCAACCGTCTCCCCAGCCAGCCATAGGAGTTGCTCCAGGACCTGAGACTCAGACACAGTTGCAGCTCCAGGCTTGAACACAGCACCTGCATTGCAGTGCTATTGGCTCCTGAAGACTTGCACCCCATCCACAGGCAAGGCAGCCGGGTGCAAAAGCCAGTGCCAAAACACAGGCGAGCACACTCACTCTCTGGTCGTGGGAAGGGGACTCTCCAATTCTCCCAAGACCCCCTTGGGGCTCTGGTGCAACAACCCTGCTTATTTACATTTCTGTTCACGCGCAAGACCCAAGGCAACGGCTGGTATGTGTCTGGTTTTTTTCTTTCTAACCCACGATAAATTTGGGGGTTGGGCGAGAGAGATACTGAAAGAAATACTGGCCAACAAGGATGACAGCCCCACTGAGCCAGAGGGACTTAGGGATAAGGATCTGGGCCAATTCACTCCTTTGACAAGTGAGGAACCCAGAGCACAGGGACGATGCGGGATCTCTCCAAGGTCAGTAAGTTAGAGGCCAAGATGGGACATGGATCCCTAAATTTTCAAATCTCCCTCCAGAATCTTCCCTTCATGCTGCCGTTTGATAAAAAGAACAACTGGGAAAGGTAGGTAGAAAACCTGAAAAGGGACAGAAGTCTGTGGCTACTTAGTGGCAGAGAAAACCAATGGTCCCATCTGGAAGGCACTAGAGAGCATTGCCAGGAATTCCACAGGCAAAGTTACATTACACTGCGTTGCCTCCACCTAAGAGGAAATTACTGTCCATTCAAAGTGGTTAACAGGGAGTTCCCTTCGTGGCACAGCAGAAACAAATCTGACTAGAATCCAGATCCAACTAGAATCCATGAGAATTCGGGTTTGATCCCTAGCCTCACTCAGTGGGTTGGGGATCCAGCGTGGCCATGAGCTGTGGCGTAGGTTGTAGTCGTGGCTCAGATCCCACAGTTGCTGTGGCTGTGGTGCAGGTCGACAGCGGCAGCTCTGATTCAATCCCTAACCTGGGAACCTCCATACGGCTCAGGTGCAGCCCTAAAAAGCAAAAAATATATATATAAAATAAAATAAAGTTGTTAAAACAGGAGGTTCCCATTATGACTCAGCGGTAATGAACCTGACTAGTATCCATGAGGATGCAGGTTCAATCCCTGGCCTCACTCAGGGGGTAAAGACCTGGCACGGCCGTGAGCTGTGGTGTAGGTCGTAGATGCAGCTCGGATCCTGCGTTGCTGTGACTGTGGTGTAGGCCAGCACCTGCAGCTCCCATTTGACCCCTAGTCTGGGATCTGCCATATGCCACAGGTGTGGCCCTAAAAAACAAAAATAAATAAATATAGAAATAAATAAAGTGGTTAAAGCAAACGAAAGGTGGCTGTTGAGCCTGTCAGCTGAGCATCACTTCGAAAGTACTTAGCATCCTAAAGGAGTGTGGGAGAACGGACTTCCTTTAATTTATAGACAAATATACACGTAGGTTTGTCTGTAAATTATGCACAGGTATTGGTCTTTATATTGAGATGAATTGAGTACCAAAAAAAAAAAAAAAAGTCTTGTGGAGTTCCCTGGTGGCTCAGTGGGTTAAGGATCCGGCATTGTCACTCGAGTCGCTGCTGTGGTGAGTGTTCCACCCCCGGCCCAGGAACTTCCACATGCCATGGGTGTGGCCAAAAAAAAAAAAAAAAAGGTCCCGTATTTTCTTCTTGAATGACAACCGCTTTAACGTCTCCCTTCAAAACCACCACCCTAGACCATTCCATCAAACGGAAGAGAGCGCCAGCCTGGGGTCCGGAGACCAGGAGGCCACCGCAGCCTTGGGACACCCCGGTCTCATGCTCTTCTTACCTCCATCTGCAGATCAGGGAGCCGAAATGCAGGGAGATGACGTCCGACTGGCCCGAGGGACCACTGGTAAGAAGGAGGAGGCAAAATCTGGACTTGGACTCAGATCTGACACCGGAGCCGCGTTTGTTGGGGGGGCCTACTTATTCGTCCCAGCAGAGCCCCCCGAGACGTGGAACCGGGCAGCATTCAGTGAGAACAGAAGTTGATCTCCAAGGTTCCGCGTGGGAGCGACCAGCGCCCGGAAGAAGGTCGCGGCAAAAACATCAGCATCTACAGCTGAGTCGGGGAGATGGCCTGAGTAAGTGTTTTAAATCTGTGATGCTTGCCTCTGAAGAAAAATGTGCGCAGTGAGAGAGGAAGGGCGGGAGGGACCTTTGAGCTGAGAAGTCAAAGCGGTAGCAGCACCTTCTTAGCCTGCTTTGCAGATTTCACGAGGCGATGACTCAGATGGGGGAGGGGGTCGCGGCACCCCTCCCCCGTTGGCATTCTCTAACAGGGTTAAGATTTTCTACATACTCCAAGTCAAGATGCCAGCTTCACGCAGCAGCTGTAAAGAGGCTAACAGCCAATTTATGTTACTAGGAAGTCTGCGTGAACTTACCCGGTTTGCTGCCACTGTATATATGTTTCATGTTCCCGGCAAGGAATCATCTGTGTTTCTGTTAGGTCCCCGTCACTTCGAGTCCTTCTCCTCCCTCTCTGCTTTTTTGAAGAATGTGGCACGCCAATTAATATTCCGGCAGTTTTTATGATCACCCTCAATCCACGTGAAGAACCACCCCTATTTTATCACTTGTTAATTTCTGAAGTTTTGAGCCTAGATTGGAACCATTATTTCCGGCGGGGCCCGGGGCTAGGCCTGGAGCTGCTGCTCAGTAAATGAGTGAAATGCTTTCTCTCTCCCTGGAGGATGCCAGTCCCCCAGGCCGCAGCTCCTCCCCCAAGAAGGGAGAGAAACAGAAAGAAGCAGAGATGGAGAGAGACAGACAGACAGAGGGAATTCAGACCAAGAGAGATGGGGCGCAGGGGGAGACAGAGACTGACACAGGCAGATGGAGAGGCAGAAACACAGAGGAAAGCTCCTATTGCCCCTGGAGTCTTCCGGAACCTAGACAGCAAATGGTTCTCATAGCGCCCTTGGAGGAGGCGTGTAGTCAAAGTTCACGGGAGGCACCCCAGCCATGCTTAAAATTGCCTGCTAACAGGGTCATGAAGTTTTACTTGTGAATCAGCATGGAAGGAAAGAAGGAAGGAAGGAAGGAAGGAGGGAAGGAAGGAAGGAAGGAAGGAAGGAAGGAAGGAAGGAAGGAAGGGGGGAAGGGGAAGAGAAGCAAAACAAAAAGCCCCCGAGGTCCCAGGGGGCAGGATGCAGGCTGCATCCCCAGAGCCTGGTGCATCACTACAGGGCTCAAGAAAGATCTAGAATGGACACTCAGAGGCCACCATCAGACAGGATTAACTGATGACAAAATGTGTCCAAGTTTACTGAGCATCTATTCTAACCAGCATTGGTGCAGACTCCTAGTAAGGATTGATAACCCCACCATACATGCAGGACAGGAAGCTCAGAGTGGTGGGGTGACTTTTCCGTGGCCCCAAAACTAATATCAGAGCCAGGCCTGAAACCCAGTTCCCTCGCCTGCCCCGAATGTCTCAGAGGTTTCTTGCCTGGACCAGGTGACCTGAGATACGGCCTCGCAGGAGGAGCCAGAAGTGCAGTCTCAGCACTTCACTGACCAAACCCGCAGGCTCTGCAGGGCTGACCCAGCCCTCAGCTGCAGATCCGCAGGGCCAGCCAATCAGCCCTTGGCAGGAAGCTCTTTCTGCAGCATCTCTGCCCTTATCTTCCAGGCTGGGCTGATCTGCAAAGTCATGATCACAGCACCTTATCAGAATATCTTCACCTCCTGGGGATGCAGCCCAGCCAGCTCAGAACAGCCGTTTCCTTTAGCTCTTCCCCCAGAAGCCCCTCTCACAAATTAAGAAACCCCAAACTGAAACTTGGGGGGAGTCTTCCCATGAAGGGCCTGGCCTAGAGCAGAGGCCACAGGGAAATGTATGTAGCAAAAAGATTTTCCTCTTTCTCAGTTTGACGAGCTCCTGACTACCCCATAAAACCCCAGCTCAAATGCCCTTTCTCCCCCACCCCAAAATATTTCTCAGCGCCTCCCCCACCTCCAGGCAGAGTCGCCGGTGCTCTGGCAATGCCTTGTTCACTTACCTGTCTCCTGGATTGAAATTCTGGATTTTGTGTCTATCTCCCCCATCAGACTGGAACCCGGATGGTACACATATAAGTTATAAAATCAAGTCACTTAGAGTGAATATGAGATTTAATCAGAGTTAATCAAGTTATTAGCTCTGGACAAGACTGCCTGTCCAGACTAGCTGGCCCATCTGTAAAATGGAAATAAAATAGGCCTCTCTATTACTGTGGGAATTAACCATTTCAAGTGCTAGAAATAGAGCAGCCACTTAATAAACATTAGAGTCAGCCGTCCCACCTCCCACCCTCCCATGCCCTCTTTACACCCACCCTGAGAGTCTTAAAGCAATCACCAAATGGGTGGAATTAAATGAAATACTGAGGTTTTACTCAATACATGATCCTAAGAAGAACAAGTTGAGAGCTGACTCAAGGAAGGGTCCCCAGCTCCCTGCCAAAGAAATGGCTCCCTGCAGCGGGATCCTACAACCCTCCTTTCCTCTTCCTAGGTTCACAGAGAGACTACATTTCCCAGCATCCCTTGCAGAAAAGTTAGGGTCATGTGACTAGGTTCTGGCCAGTGAAATGGGGGTTGGCATAATGGAAAATGATCCTCCATTCTCTCTCTCTCTTTCTTTCCCTCTCTGGCTGGAAATAAACGCCTCCACAGGAGTTCCCGTCGTGGCGCAGTGGTTAAAGAATCCGACTAGGAACCATGAGGTTGCGGGTTCGATCCCTGCCCTTGCTCAGTGGGTTAACGATCCGGCGTTGCCGTGAGCTGTGGTGTAGGTTGCAGACGC
>PVHT021183632.1:10262195-10278929 GCA_004024745.2 Catagonus wagneri
AGTGGGTTAAGGATCCGGCGTTGCCGTGAGCTGTGGTGTAGGTTGCAGACGCGGCTCGGATCCTGCGTTGCTGTGGCTGCGGCGCAGGCCAGTGGCCACAGCTCCGATTAGACCCCTAGCCTGGGAACCTCCACATGCCGCGGGTGCGGCCATAAACCCGCGGCCATAAAATGACAAAAAGGCAAAAAAAAAAAAAAAAGAACTCAAAAGACAAGCCAAGGATTTGGAGAAAATAGTTGCAAATCACCTACCTAATAAAGAACTTGTATTCATAATATACATGAAGAATTCTCACTTGACCCCTAGCCTGGACTTCCTTACACTGCAGGTGCAGCCCTAAAAAAAAAAAAAATCACTCTCACAACTTAAAATAAGTAAACAACTCAATAATGAAATGGACAGAAGATTGGAAGAATATCATCAAGGAAAATACATGGGTGGCACATAAATGCATGAAAAGATGCTCGATATCATTAGTTGCTTAGGAAATGCACACTACACACCCCTCTTAGAATGGCTCAAATAGAAAGACAAATACCAAATGTTTACAAGGAAGGAAGGCAACTGTGTTCCTACATGTTGCTGGTGGTGATGCAAAATAGCATTGTCCTTTTGGAAAACAATTTGGCAGTTTCCCATAAAATTAAACATGCACTTACCATATGACCCAGCAATTCCATTCCAGTAGTTCCATTCCATTAATTCCATTCCTAGGTCTTTACCCGAGAGAGATGAACTTTATTTCACAGAAAACCCTATATGTGGATGTTTATAGCAGATTTATATGTTTCCTGCCCCAAAGAAGAAAAAACCTAAATCCTTCAATGTGACATCCATACAATGGAGTACTACTTGACAATAAAAAAAAGAATAAATTCTAGCATTCTAAATCTCAATGGAATCATGGCTGTGGTTGCATGATTATATGTGTTTACAAAAACCTATATAATAGATATCCACTAAAGGATGAGTTTTGCCACACAATTTATGTCTCAATTTTTTAAATGTTTTTTTAAAAGCTTATGATGGGTTATTGATCACTGAATAATATTAAAAGCACACAAGCGAGTTCCCATTACGTCTCAGTGTGTTAAGAACCCGACACAGTGTCTGAGAGGATTCAGGTTCAATCCCTGACCTCCCTCAGTGGGTTAAGGATCTGGTGTTGCTGAAAGCTGTGGCACAGGTCACAGAGGCATCTTGGATCCAGCATTGCTGTGGCTGTAGTATAGAACTGTAGCTGCAGCTCCAGTTGACCCCTAGTCCAGGAACTTCCATATGCACAGGTATGGACCTGAAAAGAAAAAAAGAAAAAAAAGCACACGCTCATGAACTTTTAAGCCTTCATCCTTTCCTTGAGCAGGAAGCGGGCTTCAAGGCTTCACTGAAGGATATTATCACAACCGCCTCAGAGGCAGCTGAGGAAAGGCATGGGCAGGGAGAGCCCACACGAGGGTACAGCCAGGACCCGCAGAGCACTCCCTAGACCAGGGAGTTTCTCTTGGAGACCAGGATCAGGACTGAACCAAGGACAGCTCCCAGTCCCCAGGTGCAGGAGCCTTCATGAGGTCCACCAGAGTGAAAATTTCCAACATGCTGCAAACCAGGCGCTGCTCTTATCTCTTGTTAATCTGTTTTCTTAAAGAAAGAGTTTGTGGCCATTGCCCAGCCCTTGCCCCACCACTGTGTGCTGGATTGGGGGGGGGGGGGTCATGTAACCTGTCTCTTTAGTTCATAAGTCAACAAGCCATGAGAAGCCACATCTGGACCAGATGAAAAGGACTTGACGTTATGCTGGATGTAGAGAACAGATGGCAATCAGGGTCCTTCCCCTTCGGGAGGATGTGAAGGTCTTCTGTGTAGGGAGGAGGAGTCAAAACAGCTATTCGACAACAGAAAGGTGGACTGTGATCAAGGACTGGTCCATCAATAACATATCTTCCTCCAGGACGCATGGGAAGATTAGAGCTCCTACCCCAACTGCAGTCTGGTTTGTGTCATGTGACTTAATTCTCACCATTGGAATGTAGACAGAAGTCATAGATGCCAGTCCTATGCCTGGTCCCTAAAAGGTCCCATATTACCTTCCATTGTCTCTCTCCCTCCATCCCACATGGCTGGAAGCCACGGAGCCCAAGGTAGTGGAACCAGGCGGTGGCCAGAACCAGGCTCCCAGAGTCCCTACCTGGAGAAGAGCTGCTCAGGAGAAGACTCTGACTCTCACCAGGTGATGAAGTGAGAAGTCAGGAAGAAATCAGCTTTCAGTCTTATTACGCTCCCGAGAGTGGGCTTGGAGATGGTTGTTTCAGCAACCAGTGTAACTTCTACTGACTGATACACCTGGTCCTATTGAAGGAAGCACGTGGGAGCTTGGCGCAAGCGTATCTCACATCTAAGCCGAGTCCTAAGGCTGGATGTCATCTGAAGAGCTTGTGTAACTTCTGCAAGAGCACAGGTGGGGCGGTTTCAGTGTGAGCGGGAACAGGTAGAGAGGATTGCGGTCAGTCAGCGCTCCAACATGCTACAGTTTGAAGACGCCACTTCACTCCAACAGCGACAGTTTGAATGACCTTGGATCCCAGAGTGACCTACGCCATCATATACCCTGCCGCTCCTCCGAGATCAGGGATGTGAGAGCCCCAGGGCAGAGTCCAGCAACGGGCAACATCTGGACAGTCTGTGCTTCACTCATGGAGCAGAGCCAGAACCTGGCTCCTGCGGGAGTTATCTGCCACCACAAACCAGGGTCCAGCATGAAGGGATTGGATCACCGGGAATCACTTCCAGCAAAGAAACCTGGTTCCCTGAACCGGGACCCAGTTAGAAAACCTAACACCAGGGACAAAGCCAAACCCCTGAGGCTACACAGCGTCCACAAGGCAGGGGTGGGCTAACTCCGTGGAGAGGCGATGCTGAGCTAAATAGTGGAGCGCCCCTGTCCCAGCCCCCGTGCAGACAGGCGACGCTGATCCTAGCACTGGGGTCCAGCCTGCTAGTAGGGGTGAAGCCATCCCAGGGAGAGAGGCTCAGGCTCAGGAGATGCAGGAGCCAGAAAGGACCTGCAAGTTAAGTTTATTTGATGGATTGATAGATTGTTTGATTGACTGATTTTCCTCTTTTTAGGGCCACACATGCAAGTTCCCAGGCTAGGGGTCAGATCAGAGCTGCAGCTGCCAGCTTACCCCACAGCCACAGCAACGCCAGATCCCTACGTGTCTACGACCACAGCTCACGACAATGCCAGTTCTTTTAATCCACTGAGCGAGGCCAGGGATTGAACCACATCCTCATGGTTACTACAGGGTTCGTTACCACTGAGCGGCAACGGGAACTCCCTAAGTTAAGTTTCTTTATAAGAGCTTTATTCCGGATATCGAGTTTCCTTAATTAGTAGACAGGAGAGTGTGCGTTGGCGAGGATTCTTTGATAGCGATTTTTTTTTTCTTTTTTGGTCACCCACCTCCCCTAACCGCCCTTTCACCTGCCACCTGCTCCCCAGCATTGTCCAGCTTCTCTGGGGACCCCACCTTGGTTTCTTCCATCTTGGCCTTATTCTTCTCCTTTCTCCGGTTGTCTCAGCTCATGATCAGCCCATGAGATGAAAATCCGCAAGGTTAGAGACTCGAGGATTGAGGAAACAGACAGGAAGAAAAGGAGGAGCAAGTGACAAGAGGAGATACCTTCCTGCAGCCAAAGACTCACGGAAGACCCGCTCCACGAGCACTCCACGCGGGTCTGCAGGTACACCCGAGCAGGGGACATGACTCTCCCCGTGTCACCCCATAGCATACTCCCTCCGCCCTGCCAGGGAGACCCCATGCTAAGCCAGCCTAAGGGGGTCTGTTCATTCACATATTTGTCCCCCCAAATTGCGCTTCCAAAGCCATCAACCTCACCCAAGGCTGGGGACAATGGCTTTGCCTCCAGCTCCAGAAGCAAATATTCTGCTTTTGCCATGGGGACCGATCGGGGTGGGGGAGGCAACCCATGGGGTGCGGCAGTCCACGATATCCAGCCATCTGGGGGCCCCCGCTTTTCTCGGCTGGCTGTGGAGGCAAAGGAAATTTTTTTTTTTTCCAGAGCTTGGTGGAGCTCCATATGGTCGAGATCAAAGGTGTTGCTGGGTGCTTGGTTCTGCTTTATTTCCAAGCACTGCTGTTAATTAGAAAACAAGATCAGAGGCAGTATTAAAATCCAATTAAATTGATATGAACAGATTGCCAAGTGATGTTCACTAATGTATAATTGAGCACCATGCAAATTTCGGTGGCTGGCTTTTGTTTTTTTTTCCCCCACACTCTGGAATGAATGATGAGGCTATGAAGTTCCCCTTCATTGTAAAAAACAAACAAGTTAATGCATTGATCTAGGGGGTATTGCCCCGGTGATTGATGAAAATGAGAGAGGAATAGTAAAGTGTGACTTTTTGAAGGGAGGGAACAAGAATCCTTTGATTCAATCTTTTTTCTCTCCTGGTCCCAGAGTCATTTCTTACGCCGGGTGTCGAGCCCAGCTTTCCGCTGACATTCCGTCGTTAATGATTCAGAGAAATTTCCTCTGGACTTCAGGGACGGATTGGAAACAAATTTTGGAAGTTTGAAAACAAACATCGCGGATAAAAAAAACAAACAAAAAAGATCTATGTGCAGGTAGGTTTGGCTTTAGTGTTCATTGCTTGTTTGGGCCTTTGTGTATTAAAAAGAGAGATTTCATCCTGATCTGGGCTCCCGAGCAAAACCCCAGGATGCGGAATCTGGGAGAGGGTCCCAGGTAGGTGAGGAAAGGCCAGTTTTACCAAGAGAGGGAGATGCTTCCTGAAAAGACACCCTTCGCCTGAACACGCGTCAGAAGTTGCCTGCTATTGTTGCAAAATCAAATTGTTTGCTCACTGTGGATATGGCAGGTTTGTGAATATGCTGTCCAAATTAATGTTAAAAAAAAAAAAAAGTTACCACCCACCAGCATTCTTCCGCGGTGCAGCAGGTTAAGGATTCAGCATCGTCGCTGCAGCGGCTCTGGTCGCTGCTGTGGTGCAAGTTCAGTACCTGGCCCGGGAACTTCCATGTGCTGCGGTCGCAGCCAAAAAATAAAAAAACAAAAAACAAAAAGGTACCAGTAAGGAATCGAAAAAAGACAACGGCGGATGGCAGTGTCTACATATTCATGTTAGGTTGGTAGCAGTTAGGCTTTGTTTGAACTCCCTAAAGAGAAAGGAAAATCTAGTTGGCTCGCTCCCAGGATTGCAATGGATGAGCTAGGCAGTGAGGAAAACTCGAAGATACCGCAGACCCTTGGCCTTCACCTTCAGCCACCCAGAACGGGGGCAGGAAGTTAGCAAATAAGTGGCATGTGACGCAGAGAGCAGGTGAGGTGGCTTATCAGCTCTGTAGCCCTGAGGCTCCCTTTCTTTAAGAAGCCCTGGTTTCGGAGTTCCCGTCATGGCTCAGTGGTTAACGAACCTGACTAAGAACCATGAGGTTGCGGGTTCGAGCCCTGGTCTTGCTCAGTGGGTTAAGGATCCGGTGTTGCTGTGAGCTGTGGTGTAGGTTGCAGACGCGGCTCGGAGCCCGCGTTGCTGTGGCTGTGGCGAAGGCCGGCGGCTACAGCTCCTGTTAGACCCCTAGCCTGGGAACCTCCACATGCTGCAGGTGCAGCCCTAGATAAAAGGCAAAAAGACAAAAAAAAAAAAAAAAAAAAGAAGAAGCCCTGGTTTTGTTCAGGAGACGACCTGCCTGCCGTGCGAGGCAGGGCTGGGAACCCCCCAGCTCTGGGGACGCTCCCGTGTGGTCTGAGCCAGAGGGGCCTTTCCGCTGCATGTGACCCAGTTCTGGCCGGAGAGATGGGACATGAGAGGCCCTTCCCAGGGTCTGCGGAGCAAAGCCTTCCTAGAGGGTGAGAAGCTGCCACCTTGCTACCAGCTCGGGGCGACGCCCACACATCCAGCAGGACCCAAGAGCCCAAAGAATCAGAGCCAATCCCGTGTCATTTCTGTGAAAAGGAGAGGTTGATTAATGACCTGATTCTGTGCCCTGGCCCTCGGCCGAAGCTCTGCTCTGATGTGAATCTGTGCAACAGCCCGATGCGCAAACCTGCCCCCCTTGCTCCGTGACTGTACCCGCACGGAAGCGATGTCCAGCGCCCGAAACCCGCACGCCTCTGGACCTGTTCTCAAGAACGAAAGCAAAGCCCCTCACCGTGTAAGCCTTTCTGGCTTGGATTTCCGGTTGTATGTTGCAAGAAAAAAAATCCCTCCTGATCCAGGGTGGGGCCCTCGAGGGAGGGTAAATGTCACGCGCCTTGTGATACGCAGGGAAGGGGCCTGAAGGACCCGGCCCCTCGCTTCCGTGCTGGTACCAGTCGTGGAAGACCGGGCAGGTTTGCGCATCGGGCTGTTGCACAGATTCATGTCAGAGTGGAGCTTCCGCTGAGGGCCAGGGGACAGAATAAGGTCACTTGCAACCTCTGCTCCTTTTCACAGCATGGGAAGCAGTGCGACATTTATAAGCAATCCAGTTATGTAGTTCCAGAAAAGGGCTCCCTGTCAAGAAAGGAATGCGATCCATGCAGGGTCTCTCTTAATCCTCCCAACAAACCTCCGGAATAGGTTTTACTAACCCCCTTTTGCAGATGGGACAAGTGAGGCTTAAAAGAGTGAACTTGCTCTTTGCTCTGTCCCCATCTCTCCTAGACCTCCACAAAGAAGGCTGGATCCACACCTGGCTTTTAAAAATCCATATTTCTTCCAGATGTTTCATCATTTCAAATACAACTAAACTGTTGTGTCCTCAGCCTCACCCCAAACATGTTCTAAATTGATTTCCCAAAATACTGAGTTTTATTTAGTAAGATAAAAATAAAGAATTAAAAGTTCTCTTTGTAGCGCAGTGGAAACAAATCCAGCTAGTATCCATGAGGAGGCGCGTTCGATCCCTGGCCTCCCTCGCTCAGTGGGTTAAGGGTCCAGTGTTGCCGTGAGCTGTGGTGTAGGTCGCAGACAAGGTTTGGATCCCATGTTGCTGTGGCTATGGTGTAGGCTGGCAGCTGCAGCTCTGATTCGACCCCTAACCTGGGAACCTCTATATGCTGCAGGAGCAGCCCTAAAAAACAGAAAAAAAAATTCACTGCAAACTTTAATACCACATCACGGGGGGTCAGGAAGCCCCTGATGATGTTTGGGGTGAGGTTATTTGCTATTGTGTGCATGGTGCTTTAGGGTTTATAAAGCACTTTCTCATAAATTGTCTCAGAACCTACAGTCAGACCTAGCAATTATGGCACAAAGCGAAGTAAGCCGGACAGAGAAAGACAACTATCAACTTGCTTATATGTGGAATCTTAAAAAAAAAAAAAAGATGCCAATGAACTTATTTACAAAACAGAAATCGACCCACAGACATACAAAACAGATTTAGGATTATAAAAGGTGAAAGGGGGGATAAATTAGGAGCTTAGGATTAATGAATACATGCTACTACACATAAAATGGATAAACAACAAGGACTTACTGTATAGCACAGGGAAATCTGCTCAGTACTCTAAAATAACCTATAAGGGACAGAATCTGAAAAAAATACGTATATGTACATGTATAACTGAATCCCTTTGTTGAATACTTGAAACTAACACAGTGCTGTCAATGAACTATATACTTCAATAAAAAAAAATAAATTTAGGAGTTCTCATTGTGTCTAAGTAGGTTAAGAACCCGACTGGTATCCGTGAGGTTGTGGGTTCAATACCTGGCCTCGCTCAGTGGGTTAAGGATGTGAGCTGTGATGCAGGTGGAGGATACAGCTCAGAATTGACGGTGCTATGACCGTGGTGCAGGCTGGCAGGTGCAGCTCCAATTCGACCCCTAGCCTGGGAACCTCCATGTGCCAATGGCGAGGCCCAATAAATAAATAAATAAATAAATTTGAAATTTAAAAAAATGTTTTAAGAAAAAAAAAAAAGAGCTCACAATCAGTCCATGGATTTGATTTTCAAACACCCCACTAAAGCATGAGGGGAGAAGTGCTCCTAGGGCTGTTAGGAGAGAAGAAAAAGACATTCCTTCCCCCCCCAACCCTGGCGTGGGCAGCGTTCCTGCCGAAACTCAACCACGTCCCACTCTCCCTGTAAGACCAGGAGGGCTGTGGCCACAGCCCCATCGAGTGGCTGAAGCGCTGAGGCTCAGAGGCAAATCTCCACGCAGGGGCTGCAGTGGGGCTGGACAGAGCAGTTTACGCAAAAGCCCAGGAGGCAGAAAAGGACGCTTAGAGCATCTAGAAACTTCTCAAGTGCTCTTTTCTGCCACTGCCAAAGTATATCCACCTGCCCCCTTTTTCGGCCGAAAGGAGAGATTTGCCAAGCCTAACACGTCAGTGGTACCAGGACAAAAATGCCTCTAGTGTCCAAGAAAAACACTCATTTCCACATTGAAAGGGCTCCCAGGATGGAGGTTTTGCCCCTTTATTTACACCAGAATTTAAGAAGTGCAAGAGCGGGCCAGGGAGTGCTGGGGACTAAGACGAAGAGGGCAGGTGGCCCCAGCTGGGATCAAGGTCATTGGCGGCAATACGTGCCAAGGAGCCGAGGTTTCAGGGGAAAATGCAAACCAAAAAGAGAGAAGTGGGTCACGGTGGCCCGGCTCAGCTGGAAGAACACGGGAGAACCTGAGACGACTGCTTTATTGTCAGGCCCCCGTCCACTGCTGCTCCTTTTCTCAGCCTGGCATTGAGCACCGGACTGCCGAGTTCGGCTTTCAGAAGTTGCCAGTTTGGTGGCGTTTGGCTCCAGTCCTTAGAAATGCAACCTCTTTTGATCTTTAGAACTTTTCATCGCTCCCTGAAAGGAGAGGGCAAAAGCGGAGGACAAAGGGGCCACCCAGACAGAGCCGGGGGACAGAGGCTAGGGGTCGGGGGTGGGGCACTGGACATGAGGCTTACCGCGTGAAGCACTGCGTCTCCCCAAGAATTCCAGCGAGTCAGAAATCAAAACAAGACGGCATGGCCCAGGGCCAGCCCGAAGGAAGAGGAGTGGGGAGAACGGGACTCCTCTGGAAAGATGGTGAGAAAGCCGTGTCTCTTAGAAGAGGCTGGTCACCCCAGGTGGGAGCCAGGGAAGTAGCCGGTGGCAGCGAGTTTAGTCTGGAGGAGAGAGGGGCTACGAGAACGGGTCTACACTGCCGAGTGGAAACCTTGACTGAAATTCCAGAAAACAATGCACAGTTGGACCCCAGACCAGAGCTCCACCAAGTGTGAGGTTGCTGACACTTCAGGGACAATGAAGGGAGGCAAACACTGGGTTGAACAAAGCTGAGCGCATTTCTCTGCTGCAGGACTTCTCAGGGCCTTTACCGCGGCAATGTCCGTCACAACCTACCAGGAAAAGGGGAGGGGCACAGAACATACTGGGCTGCCCAGTCTTACCTTCTCTCCTGGTACTGACTTTCCACTTTGGGAAGTGCTATGGGCGAGGGGTGTGGAGGCCTGAGACCCCCTGGCTCGATGGCACGGGTGCCTGCGTGGGAGTCAGGGGGATGCGATTTCAGAAAGGCAGCCGCTGTTCCATGCCACCGTGATTTTCCCTCGGGGTCTTGAGCCCACCTTGGTGGTTGTTGGGAGAAGGAACGGATGAGCGACCCCACTGTGGGGCTGACAGTGGCACCCGCCGGGCACCCTCAGCCCCTTCTGCCCCCACTCCCAGCCCCCCACCGGGAGCGCTCCATCCACGTCCCTCCACAAGTACACACCAGGGGCATCTTTGTTTCTCTGCCTCGGGGCCTTCCCTGGAGCCACACAAGTCGCTTTGCCAGGGCCAGTGGCAGCCTGGATCCTGGGGTGCGGCACCACCCACCTGGGGCAATAATCTTCCGTGGGGTCAGGAGTCCAAACTCCCGTCGCTGCAGGGGTAAATGCGAGGCAGGTCCCCGCTTCCTCAAGGAGCCCTCCCCGTGGGGATGGGTCCCAGAGGCCGGCCCTGGTGACCAGCTCAGTAATGTCCCTTTACGGGCCTTTCCTCTCCCCACCGCACTCAGCAGACTCTGCTACTTCCTGGGTCACCCCCCAAACAAACCACCTGCCTCCAGCTCCTTGGCTCAGCCTCTGCTTTCAGGAGAACCCCAACGGTCAAAGCTGCCGATGAGTCCACCGGCCTGAAATGTCACAGCCACCAGGGAGGCGGGGCCCTCCTGGCGGCTAGAAACACGGACAGAATGCAGGCTTGAGCCCAGCAACAGCCTGCTACGGTTAAGCGGAACCCAGCCATGGGTCAGGAGGCTGGGACAAGGGACATCAAAATGCCAAGCCAGGGAGTTCCCTGGTGGTCTAGGGGTTAGGATCAGGCACTCTGACCACTGCAGCCTGGTTCAGTGCCTGGTCTGGGAACAGAGATCCCACATCAAGCTGCTGCATGCTGCGGCCAAAAAAAAAAAAGCCTCTCCACACCTGTCCTGTGACTGCACCCTCACAGCATCGCGTCTTTTTCCTCCCATGGGTCCATAGTCGCTGTCCAGGGGAGTCTGACCATGGAGCCACAGCAAGACCATCAGGAGAGGCATAGACCAAGGTCAAGTTCCCGCAGACAGATGGCACCTGGAGGTGTGTTTGGGAGGAGGGACCCAAAGCCCTGGGGTGGAGAAGCCAGCAGCCGGACGGCAGCCACAGCCGGGAGAGCAGAGGTGGGCAGGGTGAGAGGCCAGCTGGCCTGCAGGCCTGCAGGCTCAGTGCAGGGTGAGGGTGCCCGTGGGAGCCACTCAGTTGGTGGCTCTCCGGGGAAGACAGTGAATGCAGGACATGGATGAGCCACTCCTCAAAGAGAAAAGATACACAAATTCCAAGAATATTAAAAACTGTCAAATAAACACAAAGAGAAACAATGATATTCACTTCTTCCTTATCAACTTAGGTGTTATTTTATTTATTTATTAATTTTTTTTTTTAGGGCCTCACCCTTGGCATACGGAAGTTCCCAGGCCAGGGGTCGAATCAGAGCTGCAGCTGCCAGCCTACACCATGGCCACGGCAACGCCAGATCTGAGCCACATCTATAATCTACACAGTTTGCCGCAACACCAGTTCCTTAACCCACTGAGCAAGGCCAGAGATCGAACTCGCATCCTCATGGACACCATGTCGGGTTCTTAATCTGCTGGGCCACGATGGGAAACTCAAGCAAAGTGATTCCTTAAAAAAAAATAAATAGGGATTATAGCACTGGCCAATGAGATCTCCCAAACTATTAATGAAAGCATAATTTGGTCCTCCCCTTCTGGAGGTAAGTTTAGCAATGTATTTCAAGAGGCCGAAAAAGGTACATGTCCCACTCAAGCAATGTATCCTAAGGAACCGGCCAAACACTTAAAGATTTGTTCCAGGAGTTCCCTCTGTTGCACAGTGGGTTATGGATCTGGCGTTGCTACAGCCATGGCATAGGTCGCAGCTGCGGTTCAGATTCAAATGGTGGCATGGCGACTTCCATAGGTCTGGGGTGTGGCCAAAAAAAAAAAAAGAATGTTTCATGTGGTGTTATAAAATATGGCAAAATGCTGGAATCACCGAAAGGTTAAATAATTGTAAATCAAATCAATTTGATTTTAAAATAATCAATTATAAATGAGATAGTATATTGACTCAAAAGGATATTTTGTGGTGCTGTTCACAATAGCCAACACTTGGAAGCAGCCTAAATGTCCATTGATGGATGAATGGATTAAGAAGATGTGGTACATTTACACCATGGAATGCTACTCAGCCATGAAAAAGATGACCTAATACCATTTGCAGCGACATGGATGGAACTAGAGATTCTCATACTAAATGAAGTCAGCAAGAAAGAAAAAGACAAATACCACGTGGTATCACTTATTTGTGGAATTGAAACTATGGCACCAATGACCCTATTTACAAACAGATCCTATTTAGAAACAATGACCCTATTTAGAAACAGACCGTGGCCAAAGGAGAGCGGACTGTGGTTCCCAGAGGAGAGGGGAGAGGGACAGTTAAGGGTTTTAGCGGCAGACTGTTACATTTGGAATGGATCCGGCCGCAGGACCCTGCTGTGCGGCACAGGAACTGCGCGGGACTGGGCCGCTTGGTTGTGCAACAGAAATTGAAGAAACGCTGTAACTCGGCTCTAATAAAAAATGAAAGGAGTTTGGCAAAAAAGACATAGGAGACTCGTGGTTTGGAAATACATTTATGCTATGTCGTTCTTCGGAGAGCACAGAAGATAGACAGCTGTTTTGTATAATCCATTTAAAAAGCAAAAGGTAAAAGACAGTGTCACGTCTCTTAAAAAGCAGCAGTCCAGTCGCAGAGCTGGGAACCGTTTAGAGGGACCCACAGTGGGACTGTTCTTTATAACTAACATTTCATCGCCCTCAATGTTAAAGAAAGTTCCTAGCCGTTGTTTAAAACCTGGTGTCTGCCCCGACCCCAGGACCCCCCCCACCCCACCCCGCTCTGCGGCGCTGATGAAATGCTCACCTCAGCCCTTGGGCGAGGGCCTCCCAGCGTATGTCACTCTCTTCTCAGACCTCTGTCCTCCCTGAAGTCCTCACAGGGTCCCCAGTTCAGGAGCCTCCTTCCAAGACCCAAGAATGACCTTCCCCGTGTGCGGCACCCACTAACCCTGCAGGTGCAGTGTTTGGTTTCACTGCCCGTTCACACGCCGGCTTAGGGGCGAGCCCCAGTTTGCGCCTCTGTCCAATGGGGCTGGCGCTCTCCGCCAGCTGTGGCCACACCTGGCACGTCCCCAGGATCATGGTCACCGTCGAATGTGTATTTGTTCCTTGGTCAGTGTCCACACCTTGAGAGTCGAGTCAAACCAGAGCCCTCTGAGAGCCAAGGCAACGGGCAAGGTGTCCGCTGCACCGGACATCCCGCCATCGCAGCAGGAGCGCCAGCACCAAGAGTCACTCGGAGACGGGCTCAGGCCTGGGACACGTGGTCCACCCTCCCCAGCCTGGCCGCACCATCATCGCGTGACTTACCAGCTCCCCGGGGGCAGCCCCGAATCCACAGAGCGGGGATGGGAAGAGCACATCCTCAGTGGCTTAAGGATCCCGCGTTGCCGTGAGCTTAGGTCACAGACACGGCTCGGATCCCGCGTTGCTGTGGCTGTGGTGTAGGCTGGCATCTCTAGCTCCGATTCAGCCCCTAGCCTGGGAACTGCCATGTGCTGTGGATGTGGCCCTAAAAAGCCAAAAAAAAAAAAGTAACAGTGGCCCGGGCACACAGTTGGCACCCTGTAACTACAGTATTGTCGTTTTGATGATTTTTCTTGTTCCACAGACTAACAGGCTGTCAGAGTTTAAGGAGCCCTTGAAAGTCCCTGGCCAGGTGACCCTAACTATTTTTGCACCATGGATCCTTCTGAAAGCTGACTGACGCCTCGTGCACTTTCTCAGAATACGGTTCTGCCTGCATCAAATAAAACACACATGATGATAAAGGAAGCCCGCTGTTATGAAAATTATCAAACACTGAGAGCAGATCTGTGATGCAGAGGTGCACGTGCCTCTTGATTAAGGCATTAAATAACAAATCCGATCAGAGGGTCTAGTGCCCACGATAATCTCGGGGCAGCGAGGAACGTAAATGGCATTTTGAAATTTCTGCCACAACAACGGTGCAAAAGGGAAACGTCCGGGGTTCTGGCGGGTAACAGAGCCGCAGGCGCTGCTAACGCTATGCCGACTGTCCGCATCCTAACAGAGGGCTCGGCTCTGGCTAGCGGTCGGTGGGAATAAAGGTCCAATTTTATTTTCTCAGCCCGTTTTGTAGGCCTGTCCACTGACACTTGCCTCTGCAGTGAGAAATCGTCCTGGTCCAACCCCCTCTGTCTGCAGAGGAGGAGATGGAGGCGAAGAGTAAGTGGTTGTCCCAAAGTCACATCAAGTTTGAACTCAGGGTCAGGAGTCCCCATCGTGGCTCAGTGGTTAACAAATCCGACTAGGAACCATGAGGTTGCGGGTTCGATCCCTGGCCTTGCTCAGTGGGTTAAGGATCCGGCGTTGCCGTGAGCTGTGGTGTAGGTTGCAGACGTGGCTCGGATCCCATGTTCCTGTGGCTGTGGCGAAGGCCGGTGGCTACAGCTCCTGTTAGACCCCTAGCCTGGGAGCCTCCATATGCCGCGGGTGCGGCTCTAGATAAAAAAAAGGGAAAAAAGGACAAAAAAATTTGGACTCAGAACCCTGTGTCCCGCCGCCTATTAAACACAGAAAGGTTCAGCACAGAGCCTGGTGTGGGGGCACCTCCTCGCTGACGGACAACGGTAACACATGGAGGCCGGGACAGCCCAAAGCCAGGATGCCCACATGTGTGCACGCACACGGGGTCACACACACACATGCTGGACCCCTGCCTGATTCAAGACCACAGGACTCTGCTCAGGGAGGTCCCTGGACCCCGCGGCCCCCGCCAGGCCCTGGCGCAGAAGGTGGGCGACCCCCGCTGCAAAAGCGGTCAGCAGGCCCCGTCCATGCCAGGCGGACAAGCTGGCAGTCGGCGGATGCCCACAGAGCCCCAGGCCTCTGCCCGCATTAACTTCCCACTGGGATAATTAGTCTCCTGGCTTCCCCCCCCCGCCACCAAGTGGGCCTGCCACCATACTGCTGTTTTTCATCTTGTTAACTGAGTCATTTATTTTGTTAAAAGGTGAAACTTTATCCAGGTTTAGGTGGCAAGTGCAAGAAGGTGTATTTAACGATACATCAAACGGCCGCAGCTCTATTCCGAGTCGGTCCCTTTGGGGGGAGGGCGGGCAGGGAGGGCAGGTCAGAGCAAATCCCGCATGTTTACATTATGCTGGTTTTAAAAACAGCCACGAGGAGTTCCCGCTGTGGCTCAGCAGGTTAAGAACCAGACTACTATCCATGAGGATGCAGGTTTGATCCCTCACCTCCCTCAGTGCGTTGAGGATGCAGCATTGCTGCAAGCTTCACTGCAGCTCAGACCTCATTGCTGTGGCTGGGGTGCAGGCAGCAGCTGCAGCTTTGATTTGACCCCTAGCCTGGGAACCTCTATATGTGGCAGGTATGGCCCTAAATAAATAAATAAAATAGAAAGAGCCACAAGTTAAACCCCAGACAACCTTGGCCTCAGGGTGCTCTCGGAAATGCACACGGTGGCTGGGGACTTGAGCGCGGGGACCATGCCTTGTTCGTTCTTTCCCTTCGACATCCTGGTGGCTCCATCTGGCTCTCCTGGATGCTCAAGCCTGAACCCTGGATGTTCTCCTTTGCCTCTGATTCCCTGACCCCCGGGCCCAGTAGCCCGTGTCTCCCAGGTGGGCAATAGGCCCCGCCCACTACTGCTCGGCTCCGCCCCTGATGCCCTCCCCGCCCATCTCAGTGACTCACTCCTGACAGCTGGCATTCACCCTGGGCCCTGAAGTCCCCAGAGGACCTCCCAAACCGCAGAGCTCACCTGGCCTGCCCCACCAAGAACTTCGGAGCCCTTTCTCCCCTAAAACTCTTGGGTAGAGACCAAACCCCATGGCCAATGTCCAAAGCCTTCCCAACCCGGCTCCACCTCCGTGCAGCCTCTGCCTCGGCCAGCCTCACCCTGCCTGCCTGCGCCGCAGCCAGCCTCTGTGCTGCTTTAGAGCCCCGGGCCTTAAAATAAACTCCCCCACGTCCCCATCCTCTGCATCCTTCCTCCCCGCAAGATAGTTCTTCTCAACCCACTAGAATCGCTTAACGCAGTTTTTAAAATACCAATGCCTCAATCCCACCCAAGACAAATTGAATCAGAATTTCCCAGGGGCTCAGAATACTGGTACCCAGGTGGTTCCAAGTGCAGCCAGCGCTGAGAATCACCATTTCAATATCCTCCTCGTCCCTCCAAGCCAAGCATGGCTATCACCTCCTCCAGGAAGCCTTCTTGGCTTCTTTCCCCAAGTCCCTAGCCATCCAAGGGTGCGAATGAGGCCCCTGCTCAGGGTCCCAGGTCTCCCCTGTGCCATCTGAACACAAGTGCTGTGACTGTTGCTGGGCTCCCTGTGTGAGACGCTCTTGAGCACAAGCAGGGGCTGGAATCATGATTTGCAGCCCAGGGCCCGGCCGCAGAGGGTAGTCAGAGAGAGGGGGTTGGTATATGGTGTGAACACAGTGCTCCCGCAGTGATGGAGAGCTCCCGTCAAAGACGCCAGGTCAGAGAGCCCGAGGCTCTGGACCCACGTTTCTGGAGCCCTGGGACCCCGGTCTGATCCCTGGCCCGGCACGGTGGGTTAAGGATGCAGACGCTATGGCTCAGATCTGATCCCTGGCCTAAGAACTCCATATGCCGCCTGCAGGATGGCCCAAAAAAAGGGGAAAAAAAGGCTCTGGACTTGGAGGTCCTGCTGTGGTGCAGTGGGTTAAGAATCTAACCGCAGCCACTCAGGTCACTACGGAGGTGCAGGTTCGGTTCCTGGCCCAGGGCAGTGGGTTAAAGGACCCAGCGTTGCCGGAGCTGCAGCACAGTTCGCGGCTTCTGCTTGGATTCAATCCCTGGTCCAGGAACTTCCGTGTGCCGTGGTACGGTCATAAAATGAAAATAAAAAGCAGGCGGTGGAGTTCCCGTCGTGGCGCAGTGGTTAACGAATCCGACTAGGAACCATGAGGTTGCGGGTTCGATCCCTGCCCTTGCTCAGTGGGTTAACGATCCGGCGTTGCCGTGAGCTGTGGTGTAGGTTGCAGACGCGGCTCGGATCCTGCGTTGCTGTGGCTGCGGTGTAGGCCGGTGGCCACAGCTCCGATTAGACCCC
>PVHT021183632.1:10279929-10353301 GCA_004024745.2 Catagonus wagneri
AAAAAAAAAAAAAAAAGCAGGCGGTGGCTCTGGACCCGCCCTAGCAAGTCTCCCGGACAGGCGGAGGGGACAGCACGAGCGAGGACGCCGTGGAGGCTAGAGACACCGAGGCCACGGGGAGCCTTCTCGCGGATTGACAGGAGGTAGCGAGGCGGGGCTGAGAGCGCCTGGACCCCAGAGTTCCATCCAACTCCACCCCGTCCCAGCTGTGTGAGCAGGGGGCGCTCTCTCAACCTCTCTGAGCCTGTTTCCTCATCTGCAAAGCAGGCAGTTCTCCAACCAACTGGGGGAATCTGGAGAGGACACTGCAGCAGGACCCACGGGGAGGGTCGGGCTCTAGGCCTGGGGGGTTTTGGCTTCAGAGATGGCAGTGTCCCCTGATGGCAGCCCGCCTCCCACTGACCCTGGTTTCCTCTCCCCTGCAGACGCCCTTACGGTCCTCAGGCCGCCAGGCAGCTGTGGGCTGGCAGGCGGGTGCCACGCCATGGACCCTGGCTACCTTCTCTTTGCCTGTCGTGTGTCCAGAAGATGGACCGGGGCTTGTGGACGGGGAGGACCGGGGCGGGGGCGCAGGATCAGCCGAGCCCTCTCCTTCTGCCCTGACGGTTTTCTCTGGGAAAACACAATGGAACTGTTGGGTCACAGGCGTTTCTGTCCGTCAGACAGCCGTCTCCATCTGTCAGCAGGTTTCTCCCTAATTCCATTCTGACACACACTTATTAAGCACCAGCTGCATGCCAGAGCCCCTGCTAGGCTGCAAGGAGGCCACGGGAGCGTGCGCCTTTTCATGGTTGGAGGTTGGCGGTACCAGCGTGGGTGGGCATCGTCCAATCCCCCGAGGGCCTGAAGAGAACAAATAGGTGGAGAAAGGGCGAATTTGTCCTTTATTTGAGCCAGGACATCCCAGTTCTCCGGCCGTCAGACACTGATACTCCTCTTCCCCTGGCCTTTGGATTGAGTGAAGGACACCGCCAGCTTGCAGATGGCAGCTCCGGGCACTTCCCAGCCTCCAGGGCCGAGTGAGACGACTGCTGTAATAAACGGTAAACACCCCCCTCTAGACCCTTATGTCAGCTCCCTCTCTCCCTTCCCCACAGTTCTAATCTGAAAAAACGTCCCCATCTGGAGCCCACAGGTAAATGTCTCCTCTGGGTTTAAATGCGTGAGAACCAGAAAGGACCCAGTCCTGTCTCTCAGAGGATGCTGGACACCCACTTCCATCACCTCGTGTAGACCCATTCCCCCAGGACCTGGGAAAGGCCGGATCTCCAAAGAGGAGGGTTTTCCATCTCCTCTGTTGGACTACGAGGGGTGGCTTTGGGGGGGCAGGGCCACAATGACGTCAGCTCTGGAACGCACATCAAGGCCTGACACCTGTGTAAGACTTGGCCGTGGAGGAACCTCAGGTCCCCTCGGTCGGCACGTTCTGGGCCCTGGTGGAAAGGCGGGGCACCCCCACGCCCGTGGGCGCCGAGCACGGGTGGAGGAGGGCTCCGCTGGCTGGGCCCCCATCACAGCATCACAGCCACACGTGAACCTGGCACCCCTGCTCTCGGGAGAGGGGCTCTCGTCCCCGCCGCCGCCCCCGCGTGCCAGGCACCAGCAGGGGCCCCCCATCCTCCGGGTACCGTAGCAACACTCGATACCCTCATTTCACAGCGGAGGAAAATAAGGTTTCAAACGAGAATCTGGTGAGTTTTAAGGCGCTGAGTGTTAAGTGCTTCCTGGGTGACACGGGGCGGTAAGGTGACACGCCTCACGCGGGCAATGCCTCCTCCATCCTCGGGCTGACTCTGCCGGGAAGGGTTACTAACCCATCCCACAGACGGGGATACTGAGGCTCGGGGAGGGGAAGAACGGTCCCCGTCTCACACAGCCGGAAGCTGGCAGAGTCGAAATTCCAACCAAAGTGCAGCTGAAAGTCCACGTGCTGGGACTTGAACCCGGCCAAGACCGAGATTGGGACTTGAACCCACTTTTTTAAAAATTAGAATCGCTCGCCTGATGTGTGGGCTTACTGAGGCCCGGTTTCTCTGTCTCCGCGCAGAAGGACTTCGTGGAGAGACCAAGTGATAGGCGAGAAATAGACTTACTCAGGTACGAGTCTTCTGAGAGACCCAAGCCGGCGGGCAAGGGGGCTCTGCCCTGAGGATTGGGGGGCCCCAGTCTTATCATCCAAAGGGAGTACGGAGGGAGAAAGTCCGCCTCCTTCCTCTGACCAGCTCCTCCGACAGCTGTAAGGGAGTATTTGACCCTCATGAGCTCAAACCAGGACGGACATGGTGCTTATTCGAATCAGCAGAAGGGCGGTGACCTCTGCTAAAATATGCTGAACCGTCTCGGGTTTCCGCATGATGAGGGGCTCTTACTTTGGAATGTCATCGGGCCCTTAAATTTCTCTCCCGAGCCCTAAGGATTGGTTCTTGCTGAACTTGAACGTAGGCCTCATCTTAGCTTTCACTTAACAGCCTGAGGCACATCTCATGCTTTTACTCACGGGTTTTGTAGTTGAGCAAGCCTGCTTTGTTCCACAACGTTCCGATGGCTTTCTTGAGCGATTATTAACCTACGGTGGTCTCCCGAAGTGCCCTAGCTTTCCCTCTCTGTCTGTGGTCCCCTACAGGGACCTCTACAGCTACCTGTGCAAGTGTCCCCCTCCATCCTGACCACGAAGCCCTGGGGGCAGCAGTTGTGGGGCGGGGGTGTGGGGGGGACCAGCTCGAGTAAAGGGAGGTGGAGACGGTGGGAAGGAGTGAGTGTCTCTGCCCCACAGTCTCCGGCCACTCCTCACGGCCCTGCTGCCTTCCCAGGCTGAGGGGCTCTCCTTTCCTAGGATGCCTTGGTGGGTGTGAGAGACCCAGCTCATGATGGCCCTTCTGGACACCTGGTAACTTCTTCTCCTTCTCCTTCATTTTCTTCTTCTTCTTTTGCTTTTCAGGGCTGCACCTGCAGCATATGGAAGTCCACAGGCTGTGGGTCAAACGAGAGCTGCAGCTGCTGACCACAGCCACAGCCACACCAGACCTGAACCATGTCTGTGACCCGCACCTCAGCTGGTGGCAACGCCAGGTCCTTAACCTGCTGAGCAAGGCCAGCAATCAAACCTGCATCCTCATGGATACTAGTCAGGTCCATAACCCACGGAGCCACAATGGGAACTCCCAAGTGGACACATCTTTTAAAAAGTCACCAATCAACCCATCAGGAAGGTCTTAATTTCTTCCTCCCCGCTCCCACCCCTTACTTGTGACACCGCCGTCCTACTCCTCGTCCCCTCTTGTCACCCAACCCCCACACCTGAGAGGCGGCACGGTCAGTGGGAAGAGCACAGGTTCTGGGGCCACTCGGACCTGGCTTGGCATCTCAGCTCTTCCGCAGGCCAGCTGTGTGGCCCGCTGTGTGCCTGTGGGTCCTCTCCACACTTCCGTAGCTTCATCTCTCAAATGAGCAAACTCCACCTGCTCCAATTTAGGGAATTATATGATCCAGTGACTGGTATCTGGGAGGTTCTCAACAGCGGACGCCTCTCCTGCCTCCCGCCTGGGCTTTCCTGCATAAATGGCCCAGGAGATCAGAGTGACGTGGGAATTGGAGAGGCCACAGCACTGACCAAGGTCTGCAGAAGCTGAGATTTCACACACTGCCAGAACCCATCTTCTAAGAATTGTGTTGATTGTCACTAACTGGCACGATGACGAAGCCTTACACTACTAGCCTGTGAACTGGAGCCCATGGTGGAAATATACGCACTTGGGAGGAAACCGGGGTGATGGGACCCTCCCAGCGTCACAGCAGGACCTCAAGCCCCACATTCCCTGCTTTCCCAAGACACCTGGAATCTCCATGGAAGAACAACCTACCTCGCCTGGCACTCCTATTTGTCTTTCAAGGTCAATGTGAAGGTACAACTGAGCAGGGCCCTGGGGGGGCCTTGGGCACAGAAGCTTTTCTGCGCACCCCATTTCTTGTTTTTAAGGCCTAAGTTTCAGCCTCTGTGGCCTTCCCTGAGTTCCAAAGGGCAGGTACCAACAACTACTAATCAAGGAAGGGAGGGGATGCAGAGACCAGGGAAGAGCCGTCAAGAAACAACAGTGCAGCCTGGGGGCGGGGTCCTGTTTCTCTTCAAGGTATATGCGTAACAATATCTTTAAGATCTTCTACAGAACTGAAACCCTCAACAAATGAAAACCAGAGAGGAGGGCCACCAGAACCAGTCCTGGGGCCACTGAACACCAACTTCAAAGAAGAATGCATCTTTGCATCTACCCTGATCCTTATCCGTGACCTTATTTTCTACTCCCAAACTATAAAACCACTTCCTAATCTCTTCCAAGAGAGGGCACAGTCTTTGAGGCATCAGCCTGCCATGGCCTCCTTTGCCTGACCAAGCCATAAAAGCTCTTTTTCTCCTTCACTCAAAGCTCCATCTCCACATTTCTATTTGGCAGCAATAGATAGAGACCAAGCTTCAGCAAAGAAAGGGCCTCCACCGGCCCCGCACCATCCAGCTCTCTTGCTCCACTGAACGCTGTTGCTCACGACTGAGCACGTCCATCTGTGCGCTTGTCTTCTCCAGAACACGTGGGCCCGCTGGGGCTGTGGATCTGTGCCCGATCCACTCTTGAGTCCCTGTTGTCTTAACTCAAGCATGCCACCTAGTAGGACCTTATTATAATGGAAGGCCACATCAAGACCCAAGTTTCTTTATCCCTTGCCTCATGATTGGGGCTCACGGGGGAAGGGAAAATAAAAGTGGACATTGTGGTCAAATCGGTGGAAACCACGGAGCGCGCTGAAACACTTCGTTGCCCACAGAAGCAACCAGAGGCCCTGACGGGAGCGGTCTTGCCCAAGATCTTCAAAGAAGGTGCTGATATCGCAAGAAATGTGTCCCAGAAATAGGGTTCACAGTCCCCACTCCACCTTCTTGCTTGAGAGATGGAGAAGAGGGAAGGCGGTGACCAAGAAGGGGAGACGCCGCTTTCTGGAAACATCGCTTCTATAATTAACTGGGGACCCTGGAGCCAAAACTCTTGCTGGCTTCAAGCCTATTGTTAAAGCTTCCACCAGGGTTAATTAAGAGAGATTTCTCAGCACCGGCTAGACCAGCCTCTGCCAAGAACTGAGTTGTCTGCGCCTCCATGAACATAAGAGTGTCTCTCACCATAGCGTACTAGGTACTCAGCAGGGCGGGCTGCACCTTTGCAAGTGGTTGGGAGAACTCAAGGGTCTTTGAAAAGGTACCTGGTCTGAGCCAGCCCAAGAGGACTGACATCTTGAAGCTGAGCAGGACCTTGCAGGACCCTCCTGCGTACCAAAGCCCTTCTCTGTGCCCTATTTCTTGTTTGTAGGAAAAAGGGTTCAGCCTCCTAGACCTTCCCTGAGCTCCAAAGGATAGATTCACACAGTTTCTAATTAGGGAAGTATGAGGATGCAGAAACAAAGGAGAAGAAGGCAAAAAACAATAGCGCAGTGATTAAAGCAGGGTCTTGGTTCTTCCTCAAGGGATAAGCACAACAATATCTTTAGGTTCTTCTGCAAGAACTAAGGCCCCACCCAGGTGGAGGATGGTAACTTCAGGGCAAGCCCAAGATTCCTAGATCATCCCCTGTTACCTCACCAGCAACCAATCAGAAGAAAGCCTGCAACTAGTAGAAGATAAAGAAGACTCTGACTCCCCCTCCCTGTGATTCACTTCCCATTTCTCTCTTTAAAAACTTTCATGAGTAACAGTATCTTTGGAACTGGTTCTTGGACATGAGTCCGCCTTCTCCCCAGGTTGCTGGCCTCCTGCAAAAAGCAAGCTTTCCTTCTAACCCCGCACGGCATGTGCAGGTTCCCAGGCAAGGGGTCGAATCGGAGCTTCAGCTGCCGGCCTACACCACAGCCACAGCAATGCAGGATCCGAGCCATGTGTGCGACCTACACCACAGCTCATGGCAACGCCGGATCCTTAACCCACTGAGCAAGGCCAGGGATCGAACCCGCAACCTCATGGTTCCTAGTTGGATTCGTTTCCACTGAGCCACGATGGGAACTCCAAAGACTTGTTTCCCTTTTTTTTTTTTTTTGTCTTCTTGCCTTATCTAGGGCCACACCCACGACATATGGAGGTTCCCAGGCGAGGGGTCTAACAGGAGCTGTAGCCGCCGGCCTACGCCACAGCCACAGCAACATGGGATCCAAGCCGTGTCTGCAACCTACACCACAGCTCACGGCAACGCCGGATTCTTAACCCACTGAGCGAGGCCAGGGACCAAACCCGCAACCTCATGATTCCTAATCGGATTCGTTAACCACTGAGCCACGATGGGAACTCCCAAAGACTTGTTTCTTAAGTATTGGTTTTTGAGCTGTGAGCAGCCCAACCCGAGTTGGATAACAATTTGAAAGCCAGTTGGGTTAACTAGAAAAAGAGTGGCGGGGAAAGGTATAAAGAGAGCAGAAAAACAAAGCAGCAAGTGGGGGCGCGGTAACAGAGCGAGGGGAGGGAGGCTGCCGCTGGGCCACAGCTTTGCCACGTTAAAGGGTTCGTTCTTCACTCTTTATTAGTAAATCACCAAAGTGTTTAAACAAGGGAGAGGCCCATCAAGATTCTTTTTGCTTTTTTAAAAGACCAAGCGAATTGCGTTAAAAAGAATTTCAGAGTTAGAGGGAACTGTCCCCAAGACTGCCATCACTTCTGACATCGTTTATAAGTTTGAGAGTCCCCAGGCCCGCCCATAGATAATACTCTGAAGAGACTCATAGAGGTTGATGAAAGCCGTTAAACACGCGGTTATGTTTTAGTACTGCTTGAGGACAGAGATTAAAATCAGCCAAAGGAAGAAGCAGGTAGGGCAGAGTCCAAGTTCCAAATGCAGAGCTTCCAGCTGTCCTCTGCCCGTGGAGTCAGACAGCAACCCTTTCCCAGCATCAGTGTGTGACAATGCACAGTGGGTGACGATGAAGTCTGGCCGAGCAGTGACGCTCACCCAAGCCTTGGTTTTCAGAGTCCTTACTTGGGCTCAACCTGCCCCACATGGCTGATCTGTCCCTGTCCCCTCCAGACGCTGAGCTGATGCCTTTGACTCAAAAGCCCCCACCCTAAATCACGGTAACGTAGCTCCAAGCCTTACTAGAGATAATAATCCAAAGGCTTAGGCTTTACCAGCAAGGAGCTGAGGGCAAGGACCACTCCTCTCTTTGGATGAGGATGTGGAGCTGAGAACGAAGGAGAATGAGTGGACAGAGTTTTCAGGACAGGGTACTAGGGAGAAGCGAGACCCAGCGAGAGGAAACTCCGGAGATCTGCACACCGTTCCCGGAGCCTCTGCTGAGTTTGGAACAAGGCACGTGTGCCATGAAGCTCTGCAAGGCTGGCAAGAAAGCCACGCAATGGGACCGAAGGGACTGGTACCCGGTGCCCACGCAGAGCCAGGAGGGATCCCGGTCCCACCCACCAAACCGGAAAACCATACAATTTATGCAGTGTCGGGGAGAACAATCAGAAAGGTTGGGGTTTGGTAGAGAAAAATAATTAGCCTTAGGTTATATTAGTCTGATCCTGCCTAAGACAACTTAAAAAAAAAAAAAAAACTGAAGAGATTAAATCATTGTCAATCAAATTAATTGGGTCACATAGCAAAGTTCAAGAACATAAAAATACCAAAATATCCATCAACAAACAAGGTAAGATTCACAGTGCCTGGCAACAAAGCAAAAATTAACAAGCATATGAAGAAATAGAAACATATGACCAATAAAATAACAAAAATAAAACTTCGAGGGAGAAACTAATACCCAAGATGGAAAATTCACCTCTGGGACTAACAGAAGATTAGACTTTGAAAAAGAAAAAAAATATATCAATTTTAAAAACATAAAATAGAGGAGTTCCTGTTGTGGCTCAGTGGTTGGCCAGCCAGACTGGTACCCAGGAGGATGCAGGTTTGATCCCTGGCCTTGCTGGGTAAGGATCCAGCGTTGCTGTGAGCTGTGGTGTGGGTCGCAGACGTGGCTCGGATCTGGCATTGCTGTGGCTGTGGTGTCGGCCAGCAACTCAGCTCCAATTCAGCCCCTAGCCGGAAAACCCCCATGGGCCACAAGTGTGGCCCTAAAAGGACAAAAGGCAAAAAAAAAAAAGATATAAAATAGAAAGTGTTCAAAATGAAGCAGAAAGGGGAGTTCCCTTAGTGGCTCAGTGGTTAATGAATCTGACTAGGAACCATGAGGTTGCAGGTTCAATCCCTGGCCTTGCTCAGTGGGTTAAGGATCTGGCTTTGCCGTGAGCTGTGGTGTAGGTTGCAGACGTGGCTCGGATCCCGCGTTGCTGTGGCTGTGGTGAAGGCCGGCGGCTACAGCTCCTGTTAGACCCCTAGCCTGGAAACCTCCATATGTCGCAGGTGTGGCTCTAGATAAAGGCAAAAAGACAAAAAAAAAGAAGCAGAAAGGAATAAAATTAATGATGCATAAATGAATTGTGTGATAACTTCAAGTGGCCTAAAATACATGAAATTGGTGTCCCAAAAGATAAGGAATAGGACCAAAATTTTTTGAAAAAGTAGTGGCTGACGTGTTTTTCCAGATTGGGTGAAAACTACATTTTACAGATCCAAGTTTTTCAATGAATCCCAAGCACAAGAAATATGAGAAAACTACATCAAAACATATCATCAAATCGCTCAAAACCAGTAATAAAGAGAAAACTTTTAAAAACAGTAAGAGAAGTATAACCCTTAAAAACTGTGAATCATGAGCTCCTGCTGTGGCTCAGCAATAAGGAACCCAAACAGTACCCATGAGGACACTGGTTCAATCCCTGGCCCCACTCAGTGGGTTAAGGATCTGGTGTTGCTGTGAGCCACAGTGTAGGTCACAGATACAGCTCAGATCTGCATTGCTGTGGCTGTGGCATAGGCTGGCAACTGTAGCTCCAATTTGATCTCTAGCCTGGGAACTTCCATATGCCGCAGGTGCGGCCCTAAAAAGAGAAAAAAATAAATTGTGAATCACTATATTGCATACCTGTAATTTATATGACATTGTACATTCACTATATTTCAATGTAAACGTTTTAAAAAAGAAGAGGGAGGAGTTCCTGTTGTGGCGCAGCAGAAATGAATCTGACTAGGAACCATGAGTTTGTGGGTTCGATCCCTGGCCTCTCTCACTGGGTTGAGTTTCGGGCTTTGCCATGAGCTGTGGTGTAGGTCACAGACACAGATCGGATCTGGCGTTGCTGTGGCTGTGGTGTAGGCCAGCAGCTGAAGCTCCAATTGGACCCCTAGCCTGGGAAACTCCATATGCCAGAGATGTGGCCCTAAAAAGACATACACACATACATACATACATACATACATACATACATAAAATAAAAAAGAAGAGGGAAAAAAATGTTAAGACATACGGAGGAGTAAAGGTAAGAATGACAGCATGTTTTTTGGTCAGAAATGATGCAGGTTAGAAAACAGTGAAGCCACATCTTTAAGATACTGGAAGAAAAACAGTCAACCTAGAATTCTGTCTTCCAAAATGAAGGGGAAATCAAGACTGGAAGACATGCAAAAGCCAAAAAATTTATCTTCATTAGACAGAAGGAAGAATATAGCAGATGGGGATACAGATTCAGACAAAGAATAAAAAGCACCAGAAATGCTAAATACGGGGTAAATATATAAAACGTGTTCCTTATTGTTTAAATCTCTAAAGATAGTTGATAATTTAAACTAAGTGTGGGGGAGTTCCCGTCGTGGCCAGTGGAAACAAATCCAACTAGTATCCATGAGGACGTGGGTTCGATCCCTAGCCTTGCTCAGTGGGTTAAGGATCTGGAGTGGCCGTGAGCTGTGGTGTAGTTCGCACACAGACAAGACTTGGATCCTGCGTTGCTGTGGCTGTGGCGTAGGCCGGCAGCGGCAGCTCCGATTTGACCCCTAGCCTGGGAACCTCTCTATATGCCGAGGGTGCAGCCCTAAAAAGCAAAAAAGAAAAAAAACAGCAACAACAAAAAATGTGGGGTTTATAGATATAAAAAGTAAAACATAAGACAATTAGCACAAAAATCGGAAGGGAAGAAATGAAACTGCTATTGTAAGATTCTTAAAGACACAATACCACTTTAAATTAGACTATGCTCAGTTAAAACAAACCATTAAAGTTATCAAATAAATAGTTATGGCTAATAATTCAACAAAGGAAACTGAAATGTAACCCTAAAAATACGCAGTTGATTCAAAATAAGGCAGAATAAAAAGAAAGAAAAACAACAGATCGGCCAAAGAGAAAAAGGAAAGCCAGATGATAGGTTTAAATCTAACCTACCAGTAACACATTAAATATAAATGGTTTAAACATCACCAACTAGATGATAACAAGAAAAAATATGATACAATAAATGATGCTGGAAGAACTGGGTATCTATATGGAAAAAAAAAACTCAATTTATATCTCACACCACACACAAAAAATTATCTCAAAATGGATGTGAACCCTAAAATTACAACTATTCTAGAAGAAAACACAGTAATACCTTCATGACCTCATTTTTCTGCCTCTGGACATTTTCTCAGGACAAGCTCTTTACCTGGACTGTGGTTTCCTTCAGCTCCGCATGTCAAGAAGTTACAAGAATAACTGTTTTGTCAAACCTGTAATTTTTCAGGATGAGAATCATTCTGATCTCTTCCACATTCTCTAGACCGGTCCTGGTAGAAATTATCTATCCTGTTTAGAAAATTCCAAAGCTGCTCTAGTGACATTCTAGAAATACATATCTATTAATTATGTATACATAGTACATGTATTATTTTCTATTTTCTGAGTCTCCTATAAGACAGGGAGCTCCTCGCTGCTCTCCTCTCCACTCTCATCTTCCGCGAACCCCAGGCTCCATCACCTCAAGCACATCCTGTGCTTTCTTGTCTCAGCTCCTCCGTGCCCTCCCCGCCCCAGGCCGGGTGGCACTTCCTCTGTGACGTCCCCCCATTGCCGCCCCCTCCCCCACCCCAGAACTCCTTACCGTCTCCCATCGGAAAGGGTTCACGCCTTTGCTGTTCCCACTAAACTGCAAGCTCCTTGAGTCCAGAGGCCGTGTTTTCGTTTGTTTTGCTTTCAGCTCTGGCTCCCCCCATCATCTGGGGCACAAGGCAGGCCCTCGAAGTGCAGGGGTGTCTCCGCTGAGAGATTAACCCTGGCTTCGCCTCCTTGGTGCTCTTGACGTTTGGGGCTGACACTTCGGTGCTGTGGAGAACTTCCCGTGCCTAGTGGATGTTTACCTGCATCCCTGGTTCCACCTCTCAGATGCCGGGAACACCCCCCACCCAAGCTGTGACCACCAAAGATGTCCTTAGACGGTGCCAAGGCCCCCTGGGGTAAAACGTGCTCCCAGCTCAGCCCCACTGGATGTGTCCCCTGCGCCTACGTTTCCAGGCAGGAAAGTCAAGGAACGGAGGCTGTCTGTCCGCCAGGGTTTTCTCCCCTCCTGCAGGATCTCTAGTCAACGTGTAAACAGTCGGGAGGGAAGCGAAAGTAAAGCAAGGAGGAAAAGAAACAGGCCCCCAAGTCGCACTGAGTTTCCTGTCTTCTGCCAGCATCAACTGTTTAGCCACGGACTGGATTCTCATCGCCTAAACAAGGAGGGAAGCGGTTTTCAAGATAACGCGCTCCCTCCCAGGCGCTGACAAAAGCCTGGCCCTCTCCAGGCCCCGCGACAGGTGGCAACTCTGAAGGTCCCCACGGGGACACGGAGCAGCCACGTTCCAGCCTCGGAAGCCTCGGCGGGTGCCTCGAGTTCCAGGCTGAGGAAGGAGCAAGCCAGGAAGGCGGCCCAGTGGGGACAAGGCAGGGGCAACGCAGAGCCTTCCCTACCCAAGAATTTTCCCGAGGGGAAAAGCCTGGGTTTGTCAGTTAAGAGGGCAGATGTGGGGCCAGCTTACATAGACTGGAATTCTGGCTCTGCGCCTACTGGAAGCGTAATGTTGGCTAAATTACTCAGCCTCCCTGAAGCTCGGTGTCCTCACCTGTATAAAGGGCATGATTAAAGTACTTTCAGGAGTCGGGTGCATACAGCCCTTAGCACAGTGAGGTCTAATACAGAGCAGTTATGTGCATGTGTCATCTGCTATTACGTGGACGTACACACTAGTTCCAGACCTGAAAGATTTTAAATGTTTTAAGAATAGGAAGGAAGGAATTTCCGTTGTGGCTCGGCAGTAACAAACCCGACTAGTATCCATGAGGACATGGGTTCGATCCTTGGCCATGCTCAGTGGGTTAAGGATCCAGCATTGCCGTGAGCTGCAGTGCAGGTCACAGATGAGGCTCAGAGCTGGCATTGCTGTGGCTGTGGTGTAGGCTGGCATTGCTGTGGCTGTGACATAGGCTGGCAGCTGTAGCTCTGATTCGACCCCTATCTTGGGGACATCCGTAGGCTGCAGGTGTGTCCCTATAAAGACAAACAAATAAATAAATAAATAAAAAGGAATGGGAGTTCCCGCTGTGGTGCGGCAGGTTAAGGATCTGACTGCAGCAGGTAGGGTGACTATGTAGGCAAGGGTTCAGTCCCCGGCCTGGCACAGTGAGTTAAGGATCCGACAATGTTGCACCTGTGACATAGGTGGCAGCTACAGCTCATATTTGATCCCTGGCCCAGGAACTTCCATATGCCGTAGGTGCAGCCAAAATAGAAAAAAAAAAGGTCTAGGAAGGAGGCGGTGTGAGAGACTGTACTCCTGTAACTGCGGCGAGGGAAGAGGGGACCAGATCTGTCATGCTATCAATGTCTAATTTGGGTTTTCAGGTTGAGGAAGAGGAGATCATGAAAACTCCCATGGTCAAATTAGAACCAGGGTCAAATTACAACCGTGTTTTCCTAACGTTTTGGACTGGGATCCACAATAAGAAATATATTATACAACCAAATGCAGAACACACACAGTTATGTCACAATTCTTACCCATCTGTGCATAACGCCATCTGATGAGTCCTGTTCTATTTGATCTAATTTTTTGCAGCCCACTGAAATGGCCTTATGATCCACTAGAGAGTCAGGATCTCCCACTAGAAAAACACTGAATTTTGGAACAGACCAGAGAGTAGCTGTTAAGTTTTAGAGTGATATTCAAGCATGAGCTTGCATTTTCGCATGATGAGTAGTGTTGCAGTTAAACACCGTTGCATAACAGGAACCCAAAAAAGCGTAAGGCTTTAAATCGATACTTTATTATGAACTCTCACAGCTTGGAGGATTCACTGAGCTGAGTAGGGTGCCTCTTTCTTGGTTCAGCCGGGACAGTAGTCATCTGAAAAATCGGCTGGACTGGACACCCAAAATGGCACACGCAGATGGCGGAGGCTCCGTGTTGGAAGTCAGCAGGGGCTGTCAACTGGAGAGCCTACACGTGGCTTCTCCATGTGACTTGGACTTCTCCCAGTGTGTCACCCAAGTTCGGGGAGAAAGTGAACCAAGAGTAAACACCCAAAAGTCAGGAAAAAAAGCACACACCCTCCCATCCCGGCAGCCACATCCATCTTGGGAAATAGATCAAATCTGCTGTGATTGGCAAGAAGCCTTTCTCAACCCCAGCTCACTCCGTGAGAGTGGGTGGATCACTTCATCTGCCCTGCTCTCAGTTTTCGCAGCAATAGCACAAAGGAGGAGTTCCCTTCGTGGCTCAGTGGTTAACGAATCCAATCAAGAACGATGAGGTTGCAGGTTTGATCCCTGACCTTGCTCAGTGGGTTAAGGATCCGGCGTTGCCGTGAGCTGTGGTGTAGGTTGCAGACGTGGCTCGGATCCCGCGTTGCTGTGGCTGTGGCTGTGGCTGTGGCTGTGGCGAAGGCCAGCAGCTACAGCTCCTGTTAGACCCCTAACTTGGGAACCTCCATATGCCGCAGGTGCGGCTCTAGATAAAAGGCAAAAAAGACAAAAAAAAAAGATAGCACAAAGGAACTGATTAAATGTGTCGCAAAAACCTTCGGACACTAAAGTGGTGTGTTCAGGACAAAGCTGAGCACACGTACACGCTACCTAACGTGGTGTGTATTTGGCATAATGTACAATCACAACCCTGTGAACTCACCTTTAGTCTTGCTTTGTATTTGCTAATCCCTGAAAATTTCCCGTTGGTTTTAAAGTCAGAAAAGATGCCTCTAGAGCTCCCGTTATGGTTCACCAGGTTAAGAACCTGAAGTTGTCCCTATGAGGTTTCGGGTTTGATCCCTGGCCTCACTCCGTGGGTTACAGATCCGGTGTTTGCCACAAGCATTGGCATAGCTTGCAGGTGCAGCCGGGATCTGGTGTCGCTGTGGCTGTGGTGTTCTTTTTCCTCCCACTAGTAGAGTCATACTGAAAAGATCCTAGTGAGCCGTCCTCACTTTTCACTCCTCAGACTCATCAAGAGATAAACAAGGTTCTCTGAGATTTCTCTGGTGGCTCAGTGGGTGAGGGTCTGGCGTTGGCACTGCTTAGGCACAGGTTTGATCCCTGGCCAGGGAACTACTCCATGCTGTGAGCCAGGACAAAATAATAATAATAATAATAATAATAATAATAATAATAATAACAGTAAACAAAATTCTCTGAAGTACCCACCTGGCCAAAACCAAACAGCCACACAGTGAATATCTGCAGCAAGCAAGGTGTCTTATTCAATCACCGGTCCTGCCCAAGTCACACAGGAAAGAAGCAAAAACTGCTGGGATTTTATGAAGCATCAATTTGTCAGGCTCAGGGAAGGTGGAAGAGAAATGCAGCAGCAACACCTACGAAAAGAACAGATCTGCCAGACTTCAAGATCACTTCCAAATATAAACCAAAAGGACTGCTTCTCAGAAGGGATCGTATTTCTCGTCCACTGTATCAAGAAGCAGTAGGCACTTAAAGTATTTGAATCTGTTCTCTTTCTCCTTGGATACGCTCACCAATCTCTCTTCCTTGCCTGTTTTCTTTCTTTTCTGGGGAGGCAGCCCACTCACCTGGCACATAAAATACTCATATCGTGACACCCAGGCTGTAATGATTTACATGAGAATCGGCAAACTTTATTTTAGCCCAATATAGAGAAAGTACGATGCAGGGGGGAGCTCTCAGCTTATTCCCCAGATAAGTCATTTATTTCTTTCCTCAAAGAAAAATCCAATATCCTGCGACCAGATGCGTATTGAAGCTTTGGTGGAAGAGGACCAGGCGGGGCTGGATCGAGCTGTTCACACTGGCCTCTCCCCGCAGAGAGATCTGGGAAGCAGAGGGACACTGCCTCTGGCCTGTCGTTTGGGCCACTGTTGGGGAACGGGTGAGTGTCCCCCACCCCTTCATCTGAGCAATTTTAGAAGCACTTTCTGATGTGCCACCTCAGGACAGACGACTGTGCCTTCTCTCTGTGCTTCAAAACACTATGTACAAGCAAGCAAAAGACAGCAAGCCTGGACTTTATGCCTATTTGGGACCCTCCTGCCCACCCTCTGGTCCCGCATTGCTCTCTGTCCCCAGCTGGCCGCTGGGGCCGGACTGTGGTTGGCCCCTGGGCTCGACACAGGCTGTGTCCCCTGCCCTGTCCCTTCACAGGTGTGTGTATTCGTCACTGGGTCTTGGGAACCCCTCTGCCCCCAGTGGGACTGGCCGACTGCACCACACTCCCCACCCCTGCGTCCCACCCCCTCGTGGTCCATGAGCCAAGTCCATTTATGCACTTTTCAATGCCATCGCCTCCCTTACCGGAATGCCAGCTTCTTAAAGATGGAAACTTGGAGTTCCCGCTGTGGCACAGCGGGTTAGGAATCCAACCACAGCAGCTCAGGCCACTACAGAGGACCGGGTTCATTCTGGTCCAGTGCAGTGGGTTAAAGGATCCAGCACTGCTGCAGCTGTGGCGTAGGTCACAAATGCAGCTCAGATTCCATCCCTGGCCTGGGAACTTCCATATGCCTCAGGTGCAGACATAAAAATCAATCAATCAATTAATTAAAAAACAAACTCATAATTCTGTGGACTTGGAACTTCGAACAGTGCCTCACGCATAGGAAGCGCTGGACATTTTTATTTCTTAGGTCCGCAACCACGGCATATGGAAATTCCAGGCTAGGGGTCGAATCGGAGCTGCAGCTACCGGGCTACGCCACAGCCACAGCAACGCCGGATCTGAGCTGCCTCTGTGATCTGCACCACAGCTTGAGGCAACACTGGATCCTTAACCCACTGAGCAAGGCCAGGGATCAAACCTGCACCTTGACAGATGCTACGCTGGGTCCTTAATCCATTGAGCCACAACGAGAACTCTATGCACTGGTACATTTTTATTAAATAACTCGATGGACGATGGAAACAGAGGCCAACCAGCAACCTACTAGGCCTTACTTGCAAAACAACATCTTTCAGGCCAACTATTGTTTGAAACCAGCCTCAGGAAGCGGTGCGGCCCCTCCCCCAGACACACCAGCAGAAACCCAGGAACTTCCCACCCCCTCAACACACGCCCCTTCTGTCCCCAAGTCCTGTCCCTTCCTCCTCTGAAACGCATCCTGAGGCTCCACAGCTCCTCTCCCCCAGGGCACTGCCGTCTCCCACCTGGACCCCGTGCCCACCCAAGCTCTTCCACGGTCTCTTCTGCACGAGGTGGCCGGGACCACAATTGTAAATGAAACCGGGTCACGTCACATCTCTGTTTAAACCCTCCAGTGATGCCCTGGATGCTTCTAGAAATATCCTGCTTCCTGTAAACTTCCACCAGGCCCCACAGAATGAGGCTCCCCCTGCAAACCCGCCCCAGCCCTCTCCCGCTCGCTCACTTCTCCAGACGCTGGCCATTCTCCAGATCCGAGGAGACACCAAGCTCGCTCCTGCCTCAGGCCCTCGCTCCCTCCGCCCGGGACCTTGTCCTGCCCTCCCCACCCCCCAGGACCCTGCGACCCCACCAGCTCGGCCTCAGATCTCAGTACAAACGGCCCTTCCCAGCATCCCCGCTCGACCCACCCTCCACAGAAAACCACGCCTCCCCGTTATCCTTCGCCCCGATACCTGATTTCTCCCCCAGAACATGTCACAATTTATGACCGTATATTTATTTGTTCCTTTGCTTGTTTAATGCCTCTGTGCCCAGTGGAGGGGAAAGCCCAGAAGGACGGGGGCCCTGTCTGTCTTGTTCACCGTGGTCCATCCAGAGTCTAAGCCAGCACCTGGCGCAGGGCAGGCCCTGGCCCGGCACGTGCGTGTGAACAGGGCTGCTCTCCCACGGAACCCGTCCTGTTGATCTCCAGCGTCCCCTCTTCCTGCTGGGTGATCTTTGAGAGGTCACTGAACCTCTCTGAGCTCTTATGCTGAAAAGTGGAGCTAAAAATACAGCCTGGAGTTCTCTTCGTGGCTCAGTGGGAACAAACCCAACTAGTATCCATGAGGTTGCAGGTTCGCTCCCCGCCTCGCTCAGTGGGTTAAGGATCCGGCGTTACCGTGAGCTGTGGTGTAGGTTGCAGAAGCAGCTCGGATCCTGCATGGCTGTGGCTGTGGTGTAGGCCTGCGGCTGCAGCTCCAGTGCAACCCCTAGCCTGGGAACTTCCATATGCCACGGGTGTGGCCCTAAAAAGCAAAAAAAAAAAAAAAAAATACAACCTCGAGTAACTGGAAAGATTTCTGTGGGGGACCAGGGTCACCTCCAGGGCCCCCCGTTAAATGTACAACGACCATCAATAGCAGCTTCCATTCAGCCAGATGTCGCCGCTTGGGAGGCGGGCAGCTGTGTGTGGAGAACTTGATCTTCCCAGATTTCAGGGAAAGCTCCCATCTGGGAGCCCCTAGGACATTCTTGAGTCTACACCCAGTAGGATCAGAAAAAGTGTGTGAACGCCTGCTGGAAACCAGGAGGTCTGCAATCAGCGCCTGGGCTGGGAGGTGAGAGGGAGGGACAGGCTGGGAGAGGCCTGCGACGCCCTGCTGTGCGCTGGGCTCTCTGGAGAAGGGCTGATTCGGAGAATCATTTGCTTATAGAAAAATCTATTTGCCCATAGCTTGCCGCATGACCCCGGGTTAGTTCCTGAACTTCTCTGAACCTCAGTTCCTACGGCTATAAAACCAGAGTCTTGCTTGGCGGCGCAGTGGCCTAAGGATCTAGCACTGTCACTGGTGCGGCTTGAGTGGCTCCTGTGGCCCGGGTTTGATCCCCAACCTGGAGCTGCCACGTGCCAAAAGTGTGGTTCAGAACAAACAAAAAAACAAAATATTGAGCTCTAATTGACCTAAGATCTAACTGATCAGTTAGGTCTTAGCTTTCCCCAGGCCTTAGAGGTCCATGAAGTGTCACCTGCACTCCGCGTCTCTGTGCCACGAGACACGCTGGGGACGTCACTGCTCCCATTTGCAGTGTGAGCAAACGGAGCCTCTGTGACCGACCTTGTTGCCAAGGCTGCAGACGGACGAAGGTGCCGGGCCAGGAGCAGAATCGGCTGCGTCTGCCTCCAGGGCGGTGCGCTGCCTCCCGCTGCTGGCCGGGGCCTCCCATGCCGGTAGGCGGGCCGCCAGCGCAGCCAGTGCGTCCTCCACGGAGGCGGCGGGTGCCAAGTGGCCCTGCCCAGACCGCACGAGGAGCTGGCCACGGCCTGCCGGCCTGTTTCCCATTTAGAGCGAAGACCGGCTGCAGCCCAGACATTCCAGAGGGACCTCCAGACGCCAATCCCGCCCGGGGCTTGGGAAACCGGGCTGCGGGCAGCCCCGTGGTCAGAAAGCATCACAAGGTTTTTCCCTTCCCCGTGGCATCTGCAAAGTCGCTTAACCCCTCGAGGAGTTGAGGCCACTCTTTGGGGGCCCTGACCTTGGCATCCGCAGCCTCCCCGGCCAGGAAGGAAAGACACCGGGCAGACCACGCTCTCCAAGGCCAGCATCCTCCGCCTCTGCGCTCGGCCCGGCCTCCAGCTCCCAGACAGCCTCTCCTCCAGCCGGAGAGGGGCCCTGGGGCAAAGCACCCGCCACCAGTTCCGTGTCAGCTGCTGGCTCAAGGGAGGTCCCCACCCCCTCCCGCAAAGGTGCAGGCCGAGTGGCTCTGGCTGGCCCCAGAAAAGTCCCACTCTGCACTCGGCCCTGAGTGAGTTAATTATAAGATTGCCGCCTAACGACAGAAGTAGAGCCCCTGAATTCCACCAAAGTGACAATTTGCCATCAAGGCAAAGCCAGCTGCCCGAGCTGCAGGCCGGCCGGCACCCGGGTGCGAGGCCCCTCCTCTCCCTGCTGCTTGCCCCACCCCCTGCCAGCACCTGGATTATCCATCCACCCCCCCCCTCCCCGCTTGGCTTGTTAGTCAGAATAAATCCTTTCTCCTGTCAGGGTTGCCAGGTCAGCCCCAAAGGTAGGGCTTTTTGCTTTTTCAGTTATCTTTTTATTTTGTCTTTTTTAGGGCCTCACCCGTGGTATATGGAGGTTCCCAGGCTAGGGGTTGAACTGGCCGACATACGCCACAGCCTCAGCAACGCGGGATCCCAGCTACATCTGCAACCTAAAACACAGCTCGTGGCAGCACCAGATCCAGATCTGATCTGCATCTGAGACCTACACCACAGCTCGTGGCAATGCCAGATCCTTAACTCACTGAGCAAGGCCAGGGATCGAACCTCCATCTTCACAGAGACAAGTCAGGTTCTTAACCCAGTGAACCACAATGGGAACTCCTCCTTTATCTTTTTAAACTGATTTATAAAGCCCTCCTACTGGGACCAGGGGCTTTAAAAAAACAGTTCCCACTGTATAGTGAGTTCTCAAAAAAATAAAAGTAGAATCGTCATAGGATTCTGTAATTCCACTTCTGGATATGCACCCAAAAAGGTGGAAAGAAGGAACTGGAATTAATATTTGTGCAGAGCAGCCCCTTTACAACAGCCAAAAAGTGCAAGCAACCTAAGTGCCTGTTGACAGATGAGCAGAACAGCAAAATGTGGTCTATTCGTACAATGGAATATTACACAGCCTTAAAAAGGAAGGAGATTCTGAAGATGCTATGACAGAGATGAAACTTGAGGACATTGTGCTAAGTGAAATAAGCCAGTCACACGCTCATTAAAAGCAAATATTGTGTGATTGCCCTTATATGGTGTGCCTGGAATAGTCAAATTCATAGAGAAGGAAAGTAAAGTGGTGGGTGCCAGGGGCTGGGAGAAGGGAGGAAGGGGTAGTTAGTGTTCACTGGGGACAGAGTCTCAGATTTGCAGGATGAAAGGAACGCCGGAGATGGATGCTGGTGATGGTTGCCCAGGACAGTGAAGCTACTTAATGCCAAGGAATGTAAAAATGGTTACGATGGAGTTCCAGTCATGGCTCCATGGTTACAAACCCATCTAGTATCCATGAGGTTGCGGGTCTAATCTCTGGCTTCGCTCAGTGGATCAAGGATCCAGCATTGTCGTGAGTTCTGGTGTAGGTCACAGACGTAGCTCAGATCTGGCATTGCTGCGGCTGTGGCGTCGGCCGGCAGCTGCAACTCCAATTTCACCCCCAGCTGGGAACCTCCATATGCCACACATTCTGCCCTAAAAAGCAAAGAAAGAGAGAGAGAGAGAGAGAGAAAAGAAAGAAGAAAGAGAAAGAAAGAAAGAAGAAAGAAGGAAGGAAAGGAAGGAAGGAAGGAAGGAAGGAAGAAAGAAAGAAAGAAGGAAAGAAAGAAAGAAAGAAAGAAAGAAAGAAAGGAAGGAAGGAAGAAAGAAAGATGAAAGAAAGAAAGAAAGAAAGAAAGAAAGAAAGAAAGAAAGAAAGAGAAAAAGAGAAGGGGGGGCGGGAGGAAGGAAAGGAGGGGAGAAAAAAATAAAAATGGTTAAGATAGTACATTTTATGTTACGTGTATTTTACCATAATAAAGAAAATGATTAAAAAAAAAAAACTGGACAGTTCCCCAGGGTCCCTGCTAGTCACCACCAAGCTGACAGATCGCAGGTCAGGCTGATGCTGGGGCACCGGCGTCTCCACAGGACAGAGCCTCTCCAGGTGCAGACACGGGCCCGGACGGCTCCACTCTGATGGCACCTGATCCTGGGGGAGGGGACCTGCAGGGAGGGCGAGGGTGTGACCGGCCCAGGGACAGGTGCTGCGCCCCCAAGAAGCAGAGCCAGGCCCAGGACAGACACCACAGCCGTGCTCTCTCTGCAGGAGGGAAAAACACACCCAGTAAGTAAAGGAGGACCTGCCCTTCCCTCCCAAGACCGCCCCTCCCTGCGCCCCCCAGGTTGAAACCATCTCCCATCACAGCTGGGCTCCACCTTTGTCCCTTTCCCATTCCCCTTCCCACCATCCCCAGCTCACCCACAGTTTCAGTGTGATGGTCTGGAAGATGCTTGCCCTCCCTAAAGACCTGGCATGACTTGCCCACTGCAAGGCTGGCACCGCCCGCCCTTGGGAAGGTTTGAGGGTCGGGGGGAGAGGGCTGGGGAAGGACCAGGAGAAGGATGGATGCAAAATAATGCCCGTAGCGCCTGGAAGACTGCTGTTGCCCCGCTGGCCTCTGTCTCCGCCTCCTCCGCCACTTTCTCCCTCCGTCACGGCCCAGTCAGGACCCCCCAGTGAAGACCCCAAAGACACTTGCCCAGCATGAGGCTTGTCTGGCTCATTTTACAGACGGGCAGTGAGCGGGTTCCTCGGACAGCACCGGCCTCGGGATTCCCCCGCTGTCCCGGGCTTGTCTGCCGGGCCAGCTCCGGAGCGCTGATCCAGGAAAGAAGTCACAGACTTTAAGGAACCTGCATTTACAGGTCACTGCTGGATGCCTAAGCCTACGGAAGCTGTGTTTGGCATCATTTCACCTAATCAGTTCCCGAATCGACATCATAGGAAATGGGGGGGGTCCCTCTGGAGGACGGGGGAGAATTAGGCTCAAAGAGGTGAAGAGGGCGGCTGGCCACCCATGAGGACCAGGGCCGGAGCCAGAGGGAGCCCAGAGCCGCTGTCACTCACCCCCGTCCCTGCCCTGGACCCTGGAGCCCCAGTGACCCCCGACACAGCTCCAGAGAGCACGGGAGCTGCGCTGGTGCAGAGAGAAATAGGGACTGTGGGGATGAGCCCCAAAGCAATGTCACACGAAGGCTTAGCCACCAGGAGGGGGCAAGGGGAGGATGAAAAGGAAGAAGGCTAAAGAGAAGGCATTGGGAAAGGAAAACTGAAAATGAAGTTTGCTCATATCACCAGTTAAAAACCCATTTCAAGAGTTCCTGTTGTGGCTCAGAAGGTTAAGAACCTGACTAGTACCCATGAGGATGTGAGTTCGATCCCTGGCCTTGCTCAGTGGGTTAAGAATCCGGCGTTGCCACGAGCTGTGGTGTAGGTCGCAGACACAGCTCAGATCCCGTGTTACTGTGGCTGTGGTGTAGGCCGGCGGCTGTAACTCTGATTCAACCCCTAGCCTGGGAACTTCCGTATGCCATGGGTGTGGCCCTGAATGGGGGGGGAAAAAAGGAAAGAAAGAAAAAACCATTTCACTGCAAACTTGAACTCATCTGCTCAGTGTCAAGCCCCTTGGCTGGACTGGCTCTTTCCTCAGCTTCCCTCTTTTTTTGGTTTGGTTTTGTTTTGTTTGTTAGTTTGTTTTGGTCTTTGTAGAGACACACCCGTGGCATATGGAAGTTCCCAGGCTAGGGGTCAAATCGGAGCTGTAGCTGCGGTCTACACCACAGCCACAGCAATGCCCGGTCCGAGCCCTGTCTACAACCTACACCACAGCTCATGGCTACACCAGATCCACTGAGCAAGGCTGAGGTTCCGGTGCCAGGACAGCCTGCAGAAGGGGCACGTGTGCTCATGGGCAGAGGGACGCAGGACTCGTGGGGCCTGGACTTGAACTGCGGATTCTGCACAGCCTCCGAGGCCCCTTCCGCCCCAGGGGCTCGCTCCTCGCCCCTCGCCTCTGTGGCCGCCCAGATGGAATCCGGGGACCCCCTGCCCCCCAGCAGGTGCCCAGGTCCTGGTCCGAGCCCCCAGGCCACTTCAGGAAGTGCAGAAAGGGCTCCTGGCCGGGGCACAGTGAGCGGAAAAGTCGCGTCTTCGCTTTGGCCTAAAACCGACCTTCTTTCCCCAGGACTGTGGCGTCCGTCATCTGCAGCTTTTTTTCTTCTCTCTCGGAGACCGTGATGGAAAGTGACGTAATTAAGTCCACTGCACCTCCCCGTGTTTGTGGAGGCCACAGGGACCTGCCTGCCTGCGGCCTCTCCCCTCCCGTCCAAGTCAGGTCGGGGTGCCCAGGCACCTTCTAAAACCCGGATCTGACCAGGACACCGCAGCTACAAATACTCCCATACCTGCTCAGCCAAGTTGCTCAGCCAAGACCCGAAGATGCTGCAAATGCCGGCCCACCCTGGCCTTTCCCGCCTCTCAGCTCCCTCTGCCGAGGCCTCACCCTCCCTGCCCTGGACGCTGACGGTTCCTGCCAGTGCTGTGAGTGCTTCCTTATACCGCAGGGCCTTTGCACATGTTATTTCGTGCACAGACCCCCTCCTTCTCTGCCTCACTCCTGCCCCGTCCTTCAGGGAGGCCCAGAAGCCTCTGCCGGTCCCCCACCCCTCCACAGGCTGGCTCTGTTTCCTCCTCTGGGGGCCCACAGCCCCGGGGAAACCTTGGTGGTGACCCCTGCGTTCTCATTATCTAGTTCCGAGCCTGTCCTTCCCACCAACCTGGCAGGTCCTCGGGGCTGGGACCGGACCTGGGTCACCTCTTTGTTGCCAGCACTGGTCGCGGGCCTCGCACAAAGTAGGTGCCCAAGAAAAATGTGTTGAATAAATGAAATGCGCTGAACTTGACACCCGCCCCCAGCCCCTGAGCAGTTCAAGGCCGATGGGGTGGGGTGTGACCGTCAGCTTGGCCAGGCGGGGCTCCGTGTCCCAGAATGAGGCTTCCAGGAGGAGGGGCCACGTGACACGACACAGTTCCATGTGACACGTGGAGGGCAGGGGTGTCGCGGCCGCGTGGGGCAGTCACTCTGCAGCCCGCACACGTTGTCTGGCCTCCGTGCGGGGCAGAGGGCGGGCCGGCACCGACTGGATCCCGCACCGCCCTTCGGTTCTCCCGCTCCTGCACCGTTTGCTTCATGACGAAGGACGCCTGCTTCTCCAGGCGGGACACCCCGGAGTACGCGCCCTGACTGGAGGCGGCGAAACTGGCTCTGGTCCCCAAGCACCCCGATGCCTTCGCGCTGGTGGACACCTGTCTCCCCAGCTCCCTGCTTCCCACCTCACGGTCCTCTTCCCCTCCCTGCTGCCTGCAGTGTAGACAGGAAACACCAGCATCGGAAGGAAAGCCAGCAGATACACGGGGACCGCTGCCCCAGGTCCACACTCGGGCGACTCGAGTCCCCGCAGCAGCCGCCTTCCAGCGGCACTCACACAGCTGCTGGCGGCTCTCCAGCCCAGCCCCCCCAACGCAGGAGGCAGGCCCCCACCCGGCTCCGAAACAGACTCCACACCGTGGCGCCGAGGGGCAGGGTGTCAGGGGAAGCGACAGAGAGGGGCGGCGCCTCAGCTCAGCCTGGAAGAGCGGGAGGCTCAGAGGGAGGAGACGCCGGGAGCCCCCAGGCCGGGGGGGGGCCCGGGTGCGGCGGAGCCAGCCTCCGCCCGGGGTCCCCGTGCTCGGCCCCAGGCCTGAGGAGTGATGTCAGCCCGGACCCGGCCATTCGGCCTCGACCCGAGTCCGCCGTCCGCATCGTCCGAGAATGAAGGTCAATCAGAGGAGAAAAACGCTCTGAGCCAAACGCTAAGTCAAGGGAGTCCGGGGCGGCATTTTTGGCGGAGAGGAGGGCAGGGTGCTGGCCGGTGCGTGAAGATGGGGTTCTGCCAGCCTGAGAGCAGAGTGGAGCTCGGCCTTGCTTCTAGCAGAGCGCGGGGTGGCGGCCGGCCCACGGCGTCCCTCCCACCCGGCCGGGCGCGCCCACGACCAGTGATGAGCACGGCCACGCGAGGGCCCGCAATGCCAAGGGCGGCGCCCGGCGGCCCGGGAAGGGCCCCGAGTCTCCCCGCGGGCCTGAAGGCAGCCGGGAAAGCACTGTCTCAGGACGGCAAGGAACCTGCCTGGGTCCGTAGGGAATAAGGAGGTCTCGGCAGTGCCAGTGTAGACAGATCCAAACCACTTTGAGTACAGACTCAGCCCCAGGGTATGGGGTCACCCTAAATTAACTGGGTTGCATTTCTTTTCTTTCTATTTTTTGTTTGTTTGTTTTTTTTTTTAGGGCCGCACCTGCAGCATATGGAAGTTCCCAGGCTAAGGGTTGAATCCGAGCCACAGCTGAGGTCTATGCCACAGCCACAGCAACACCAGATACAAGCCGCCTCTGCAGTCTACACCACAGCTCACAGTAAGGCTGCATCCTTAACCCACTGAACGAGGCCAGGGATTGAAACTGCATCCTCATGGGTACTAGTCGGGGTCATTACCACTGAGCCACAGTGGGAACTCCCTGGGTTACGCTGCTATCATTTGGAATTAAGTCCAGTCATAAAAATCTTCAGAGAGCTCCCTGGCACACCCTCCAGTAGGGGCCTGAGATTTGCACAAAGACAGGCCTCCAGGTTCCTATTTCAAAATGACCCCCATGCACTCACCAGCATTAGAAATGTGGCCGCCTCCACGGGGGTCCCTCGGCAGTGGGAAAAGCCAGGGCAGGATTTTAAACTAACCAGCAAAACCAACTGGAAACAGCAGGAGAATTTGCTGTGAACGTGGGTTTCTAGCGCCCTCCATCCACAGGTATTTGTTACAAAGTCACGACTCTCCTGCCAAAACATGGCCTCGCTTTGCTCATGCAGCCCCGCTCACAGCACTCCTTCTGTGCGCTGCAAAAACCATTTTCCCCAAAAAAGAAATTAGAACAAAGAACTGATGTAATAACCGTAACCTTGAAAATACTTCTGCCAGAATTCAAGAGCAGAAGGGAAAGGAGGCCTCAGATAAAGGCATCACGCTGGAAACTGGAAACCTAAATTAGCCCTAAGCCCCGGCTATACCCACTTCTCCGCCAGCTCTCTCGGAAGGTGAGCGGGAGCCACCCCTGCTCCCTCCACCCAGACAGCAGGACCAAATGATGCTTCAGAAAGCACAGCCCTCGGACCTCGGCTGACAGAGCTGGAGAGAGGGGCCGGCGGGTCCTGCCTCCTCTTTGTACAGACGGGAAAACTCAGGCTGGCAGACAGAAGGGCTCTCTTCCAGGACAGGCGAAGACAGCAGGTCCTCCCCGACCTTGACGTCAGCTGTGACCATATGACTTGCTTTGGTGGGTGACATTTGAGTGGAATTATTACGTCCCTTCTGAAGGGAAGCTCTAAGCATCTCTGTTTGCCGCACCGTGTTCCCTTTTTGCGGCCTCAGTGATAACGAAGGCCAAGGTCAGGTGACTCTGCATCAGCCTGAGGTTCTGAGAGTCCCTCCTGCTGACCGGTGTTAGACACGTAGCGAGAGCCAGAATTAAGCCTTTGCTGTATTTAAGCCACAGCACGTGGGAGCTGTTTGTTTCTACAGCATAACTTATACTGACAGTGCACATTTTTGCAGTGGTGACACTGACTCATTGCTCTCATTTTTCTTAGTAAGGTCCACAATGGCAGGACTCGTGTTCCATTTGGGCTAGCATGACACTCAGTGCCTAGCACAGAGATGGGCTCAGAAGAATTGTACTGAGCGAATGAAGGAAGGAACAAAGACTCAATCGAGAATGACCCCCAAAAACCCCAAGATGGTATAACCCGAGGTGTCCTGAATCAGAGGCAGTTCTGACACATGTGCTGATAGTGACGGGCCACATTCTAAGGCTGGATGGACAGGGTATCCAGGCTTTTAATTCTAACCAAAAACCCACTTAAATAATGATTAGCTATTGCCTTCCAAAGGGAAGGCAAAGCGATCCAGAGTGCTTGCACGACGCGCCCAAGGTCACAGCTGGCATTTGAGCAGCCGGCCAGACTCCAGACCAGGGCTGGACCTCTGCCTTCCCCAGAGCGCTCACACTCCAGGGCAGGGGCGGGGGCGGGCAGGGGGGTCCAGGGTGAAGCCCGAGCCCTAGCCGTTCACCTGCCCATCTCCATCAAAACCGCACTGAAGAAAACTCAGAGACGAAGGGAGCAAACATGGGTCAAACGTCCATCTCACATCAGCCTTCAGATGCCTTTTTGAGACTACAGAAGCTGCAGAAGTCAGGGAGCGTCCGCCTGGCTGACCTGGCTCTCGGGGCTCCCGCACACAGGTCTTGCCAGCTGCGCCAACCCCTGCCCCGGTCTCCGATCCTCCCGCTGGTACAGCAGACACGCTGGACGGCCATCCCTAGGATCAATTCCAGCTCTAAAATTCTCCAGTTCCTGTGAACACACCTCCGGCTGATGCAGGAAAGAAAGTCAAACCCTTTTAAGAAAATCGCTAAAGCCCTAAAATTACGTGGAAGCCTTCTGAGATCCCCAAAGAAAGGCATTTGCTAAATCCCCTCTATTATTTCCAAAGGATATTTTCTATTATTATTATTTACCAAAGGAATTTCTGGACAGAGTTTAAGTGCCCCAGAGCCTACCAAGTAATCATTTCTTCAGAACATAACAAAAGGATCAGAATATTCTTGGCTGATGACTTTTTCTTTGAAACGTGTTCTTTATTGAACAAAAGATTTTCTTTCTTTCTTTTTTCCAATTTGTCTAAGTTTAAGTGAAACACACACACATTCATTATGACTGCCAAGCTAGAAGATTTCTTACAGCAGCAAAGAGCCTCAGAACACATTCCCGATATTGGCAACTCTCACTTCAAATGCGGTCAGTATTAACGCGCTCTCCCAGGGACTGGTTGTCAGAACCAAGGCAGAAACGATATCAATTTATCAAGACCTGTGAGCCAGGCTCTGAACCAAGACCTTACACTGGCTGGTTCATTCAAACCCCGTCATAACCCAAAGAGAAGAGGAGACTGAGACTGGGCGGTCTTTCGTCTAGGCTGGTCTGAGATCACGCCGCTGGGAGGAGCTGGAATTAGGATTTGACCTTGAGTCTACCCAGACTCTCAAGTCCTTGCTTTGAACCGTGTCCTCTCCCAGGCATTGTCTCCTTCAAAAACTGACACCCAGTGCACAAGGCAAGTTCCGGAGCCCCCTTATACAAATATGAAAACTGAGGGTGGGCTGGAGCAAGTCCTTGTGGGAAGGACACAGAGAGCGAGCGTCCATCAGTAAAGCTTAGATTCTGGTTAGTCCGTCAGCCCGGAAAGCCCTTTGCCTGCTTCCGGGCTGCTTCCGGGTCGTGTCAGTATCAAGACTTAGGCTCCTCTGAGTTGCTTCTAACTTGCGGTCCAACGCGGTGCAAGTGCCAACTTCCCAAACTTCCAAGTCTTAAGTGAATGAAAGAACAGAGGATTCTTTGCGGTGCCAGTGAGCATGTGTGGCCAGAAGACAGATTAAATCTCCGGAGCCAGGGTGGAAAGCTCTGCATTTGATGGGCAAGGCAGCAATGCCTTCTCTTGTCCAGAGACCCAGCCCAGGCAGTCATTCCACTGCGGGCAGCTGTTTGCAAAGGTTAATAGCTCAGCCCAGAAAAATGTGCCGCGAGTTGCAACTTGGCACCAGCTGCCTCAGACTGGGAGAGAAGCTAGCGTTTGCAAAATATGGTTCAAATAATCCCATCTCCCCACCCCCCCCTTTTTTTTTTCCTTCTTTAGTTTTAAGAGTGTAAGAAACATAGAAGTTTTGTGGTTTCACACTGGTCTTTTTATGGTTCAAAAGACTCCAAGACACAGTCGATTAAAAAAGTGCCTCTGCTTAAGGTTGACCATTGTGTGGGCATTTTCAAGGAAGCATGCCATCCAGGGCTGGGACTTCAGGGGGCTTTGGGTCCTCGTCTTTGCCTTCAAGAAAAGGTTTTGTTCTCGAACAAAAGAGACATCCTGACTGCACAACTGTTTGTGTCTTGACCTCTGTCCCCAAATCCCAGATCTGCTCACAAAAAGCAACTTGATACAAGAAGAAAAGCATGGACATTGGATCCGGCCGGGAAAACCTAATCCCTGGCTCTGCCTCCTCTTGGCTCTAGGACTCTGGGAATCCTGGGGATCTCAGAGGACCCTCGCTGTGCCCACCCCTGTAATGGGCACAGTAAGCTCTACCTGTAGGTTGTTGAGAAACTTGAAAGAGATGATATATGTTAAGCTTAGAGTCGCTCGTTTCTTCTAGAAATAACTGGTGAGTCCTACTAAGTGCAAGGTTTTATTCTTTTTCTTGTTTTGCTTTTTAGGGCCACACCTGCAGCATATGGAAGTTCCCAGGCTAGGAGCAGAATCGGAGCTGCACCTGCTGGCCTGCACCACAGCCATAGCCACAATGGATCCAAGTCACCTCTGTGACCTACACCACAGCTCATGGCAACACCAGATCCTTAACCCACTGAGCAAGGCCAGGGACGGCACCTGCCTCCTCATGGATACTACTCGGGTTCATCATCTGCTGAGCCACAGTGGGAGCTCCAGCTTTATTCTCGATACCGGAAAAAGCAACAGTAAACAAGGGAGACCTCAGCCCCGCCCTTGTCGAGCCCACGTTCTCACTGGGGAGAGGCCATAACCAGGTAAAGACATCAATGAGGTCATATTCGACAAAGTCTTGATGAGTGAAGCAGGCTAATGGAACAGAGAATGACCGAGGCAGGGCTTAGGCTGCTTTAGCAAGAGGAAGCAGTGAAGACCCCTCCGAGGAGCTGCACTCGAGCTGAGCTGAACCATATGAGGGAGGTAGGCATGGAAAGACGGTTGCGGCAAAGGGTCTGGAAGTGCAAAGGCCCCAGGGCAGAGTGAGAAGGCCGAGCTAGAGGAGTGAGTGGAGGAGATGCGGCCGCCGGGGAATGCAGCGGATGGGTCACGCCTGGAAGCCCATCAGAAGGGGCTGTATGGGGCTGGATTCTAGGTTCAACACAGAAGCCACTGTTGGGTTTCAAGCCATGGAATCGCAAGATAAAATTGTGTTCGGACTCTGCTAGATGGAATTTGGATAATGGTACGAGACAGAAAACAAGACCAGTTAAGAGAATTGCTTAGCCTAGCAAAGGTGATGGACTATCACGGCAGCAGTGAGGATGGAGAAAAGTATACGAATTTGGCACAGAGCTGGGAGGTGGGGTCAGGGACCAAATGGCACCCAGAGAAGGGAGCCTGGGGGACACCCAACCTTTAGAAGCTGGAAAAGGAGTGTGGGGATGGTGGCCAGTGAGGTGGAAGAAATCCAGGGGGAAGCGGTTCCGTGGCGGCTCACCAAGAACCCAACTAGTATCCATGAGGTTGCGGGTTCTATCCCTGGCCTCGCTCAGGGGGTTGAGGATCCGGTGTTGCCACAAGCTCAGAGTAGGTTGCAGATGGAGCTCAGATCTGGTGTTGCTGCAGCTGTGGTGCAGGCCAGCAGCTGGGGCTCTGATTCGACCACTAGCCTGGGAAACCCCATATGCCGCAGGTGGGGCCGTAAAAAGAAAAAAGGAAATGAGGGGGTACAGTGTCCAAGAAGTACTGCAAAGAAAGAACTTGGGGATGGGGGTGGGGGGCGGTCAGCTGTGCCAAGTCAGGGAGAGAAGGACAGAGAACTGCCCACTGGATTTTGCCAGATGGAGGTCACATCCGTGACCTTGATACGCAGGATTTCTTTGAGGCAGATGAGAAGCAGAGCTTGCAAACACAGGCAACTCTCTTCATAAATTCAATATATACAGGCTACTTTTTAAATCCCTTCTTCGGAATGGAAATTGAGCACCTCGTGTCTTCCACTGATAGAGAACTTTAAAGTTTACAGAGCAGATTTACATCCATTGTCTTATTTGTGACTTATGTGGCTCCTTTCATGATAATAAAATATCCATCGTAATAACTCTTGAACTTCAGGTGTCCAGTCAGTATGGTGGACTGAGTGGACGCTGTCCATGCCACTCACCCCCAGTCCAAACAAATAAAAATTGTTGGATACAATGTAATAACAAATTATTTCAATTCAAAGCTAAGAGCTCAAAATGAAGATAAAACTCAAACCAAAGTAGGGGATAAAGACAAACAACTTGCAGGATATTGAGACTGGATTACAGGGGCTGGAGTCTAGGGGATGATGAAATGAAAGTTCAAGCTCAGGTCAAGCAGAGTATTTCTCTGACCCCCTTCCTAAAGCCAGGAACCATGAAGAACAGCCCACTCATGAAACTCCATTAAAAAGTTATTATAAAATCTGTCCAGAGCTGATAAAACCCACAGGATCGGAGCAGAGAGGTGCATGTGAAACTACCAGAAGGGGTATTTCTAATACTCAAGAGAACAAGGCTCCTGTGGAAAGCTGCCCCATATAAAAGTTGCAATCCACGGGAACAAAAAATCCACTCTGAAATCTAACACAATCCAAAGACATAGCAAAATAGAGAAAGTCACTCCGAGAACAAGAAATAAAAAGTTGGAAGAAATTTTCAAATAAGCACACGCAAAATGTTCAAATAGAGATAGGAGGAGATACATACAGAAACAAGATGATATGCATGAACAAAGGCATATCTGAAAAGAAATAAATGTAGGTGCTAAAAATGAGAAATACAATGCCTAAAATAGAAAAAATGATCTGTTGAAGCAAAAATATTGAGCTCTATAACAGACATTTGGAAATCACACAGAATGCAGAAAAAAAATAAATTAAATGGACAATATGAAAGAGTAATTTGAGATCTGCGCGGCAGAGAGAGAAGCTCTAATCTATTAAAAGGAACTATTTTCATAGGTCAAAGATGGTTGACTGTTAGCCATTTCATACGGGTCTCCCTCCCCTGTCTAATGCAAGTGGCGGAGAGGAAAACAGGAAAGAATGCAGAGAGATGATGCTTGAAGAGCTGAGGGCAGGCAATTTTTCAGAATTGAAAAAACATGAGGTTTCGTATTGACTCAAAGCAATAGAAGTAAAATATGGTGGACCTATCAAACAGCTAAGAAAAAGAGGAAAGCCAAAAAGTCACCAGAAAGAAAAGACAGGAAGGACTGAATGACAGCAGACTTCTTGTCATCAGCCTCCTCTTCAAGAGTGAAAACCATAAAGCACGTTTTCAGATGTACAAAGATGTAGTATGTGTCACCCACAGACCCTTATTAGATAAAAGTACCACCCCAAGAAGGCAAAGTCAGAGAAAGGGAGGCAGCTGCAAGAAGCAACGTGAGTCTTGACTTTGGAAAACCTTTGGTTTCCAAATAAGATAATCTGGGGGATGGGGGGATGCACTGAGTGTTTGGGACGGAAATGCTATCAAACTGAGTTGTGATGATTTTTATACACCTATAATTGGAATAAAATTCATTAAGCAATAAAAAAAAGAAGCAATGTGAGTCTCTAAATTGGCAAATACATTGGAAACCTAAATAAGTACTCCCTGGGGGAAAAAAATGATTAAAAGAAGGTTAAAAGTGAGGTAGAAGTAAAATATTAGACAAAAATAATATTTATAGAGGGGGAGAGTGTTCAGAATTAAAGATCTCTGAGGTCCCTGACTAGTCAGGGCAGAGGATAGAGAGAGGTGAAGGTCTCACTCAATATTCATCTTAAATTTTTGAAGACAACCACTAAAAAATTCAATGTAGCGTATATTACTTCCAAACCAGTGGTTACAATAAAATAGAATCAACCCTATAGATAAGGATTGGCAAGCTTTCTTTCTAGAAAAGGCCAGATAGTAAGTATTTCTAGATTTGACAGCCATATAGTCTCTGTCAAAATTACCCAACTTCCCTTTTTTTTTTTTTTTGGCAGCACCCATGGCATGCAGAAGTTCCCAGACCAGAATCAACTCCATGCCACAATTGTAACCAGAGCCACAGCAGTGAAAACACCAGATCTCCTTAACTTTCTTATTATAATGCAAAAGTAGTTGTAAAAAAAAAAAAAGTGAGAAATTAAATTAAACTTTGGCATCTGATCATGAAGAGACATCAGGCTATGTTATTTTTTGGTCATTTTTGTTTGTTTTTGGAGCTTTTTTAGGGTTGATTTCTTCTTATTCATTTATTTATTTATTGCCCAGGAGTCTTATTTGCTTTGGGGTTTTGTTTTTGCTTTCGTTTTTTATTTATTGAAGCATAGTTGATTTGAATGTTTCAGGTGTGCAACAAAGTGATTCAGCTACATTCGTATATTCTTTTTCAGATTATTTTCCATTACAGAGTATTAAAAGATATTGAATATAGTTCCCTATGCCATACAGTAGGTCCTTGTTGTTTATCTATTTTATATATAAGAGTGTGTATCTGGTAATCCCAAATTCTCAATTTATCCCTCCCACTACCCTCACATCCCAGCAATGCCATATTTTTTTTAATAAAGTTGTATTTACAAAACTAGGTGTTGGGCCAAATTTGGCCTGCAGGCCATAGTTTGCCACTCACTGCAATAGAAGGTAAATGAGAGGATACAAGTGAATAATAAGGACAAGGCATGTATGTAAAAATCAAAGCAAAAAACGTCAATAAAATATCACAATAAATGTAAATGGATTAAACTCATCTTTTAGAATATCCAAGGAGCAGCACAATATGGTATGATACCTTTAATACATGGGTTTGAAACACACAAACACTAACATTTATTATTTATACAAATATTCCTGTGTAACAAAAAGTACAGAAAAGGACACATCTAGTTCTGGAGAGTGATGCCTCAGGCAAGAAGTGAGAAAAGTAGGTTTAGAGAAGGGTACCAACGGAATGTCAAAGATTTTTATTTCCAAAACAAAAACAAAAAGCCAATTTGGAAAGCATTCATATTTGTTTATTCTAGGTAGTGGACATGTGGGTACTAGTTACACAGCTCTCCATACTTTTCTTCAGTTTGAAAACATTTGGCTTTTTGAAAGCACTTGTGTCTCATTTGAACTTTAGCAATCATTAGGGGAATAGTATTATAAACTCTGTATTTCTAGATGAGGAATTTGAGGTTCCAGAAGGGCAAAAGACTTGGAAAAATGAGACCATAATATTCCAACTCAATTAAATGTGCTCTAGATATTGCACGGCATTTTGTGGGAACTCAGGGACATATATTTACCTAATACTTTCTCTCTCCATAATCCCTGGGGTCCCCGACTTTCCCAGACACTTATCTTCTTCCAGCTGGTCTTCCTGCCTCAACCTTTCCTCAACCTTTCCTCATTCTCTGCTCTCTGGATATTTATGATGCAAAAGTACAGCTTGAATCACACCAAACCCAACTCTTGGGTGCCAACTGTGGGCCTAAGGAAATAAAAATAAAGACATAGTCCTATTGATGTGGTTTAATTTCCAACTCAATCAATCTCTGCCAGGGTAAGTATTAGCTTCTCTTGGTCTCCCTTTCTTTATCTGTAGAATGGGAATCACCATCACTACCTTAAATGTTTCCCAGGGTTATTACAAGAATAAGATGAATTCATCTAGCATATTTGCATTCTTACAGAAAAAGTCCAAACTCCTAAGCATGCCACCCAGAGCTGTCTTACATCTCATCTCACTCTGCCTTTTACCCTTATCTATTACCCTCTACATTTCCATATCCACTCCCAAATCATGGCAGCTTCTCTCCCCCTTCAAGGTATATTTCAGGCAATTTGTTCTCTCTTTCTGGACCAAATTCTTGCTCCAGCCCTCCATATTAGTCAAAATTAAATTTTACTTGAAATAACATGACCTTCAAGAAGATTTCTCCATCAAGAACTTGCTTCTGTGAAGCTTCCATAGTCTTTGCTAGCGTGTTGGTATCACCATTCTTTTTCATATCTACTACTAATTTTAATGACTAAAGGCTGAGTTCCTGGAGAACTCAACCCTCAGGGTACCTAACCCGGAAATTCAATAACTACCTCCATCATTGACTGAATATAGCTTCACCATCTGAGCTTGGCTACGTTGAATGGAGTTGAACTGAGTGAGCTGAGTACAGCTGGATTGTGCTGAGTTGAGCTGAACTGGGTAGGGTCAAGGTGGGTAAGTTAAGCAACGTGGATTCATCTCAGCACTGAGTTGAGCCAAGCAGAGCTGACACGCACTGAGCTAAGCTAAGGTGAGCCGAGTTGACCTGAGCTGAACTGAGTTGAGGACAGTTGAGCTGAGCCAAGGTGGACTGAATTGAGCTTCACTGTTCCAATTCTAGAACCTGAAGATCTCGCAACAGCTGGGCTCTTTAAGGTAGAAACCAGCTGCCAGCTAGTCTCAATGATACACCAATGACAAATGGGTTGTTTACCCACTAGCAAGACTGTCATGACCTTTGTTCAAATTATAAGGGTTGATTCCCACCAGGTGGGTGGCCCTGGCTAGGTGAGTCACTCAGTGAACTGTGTACATTTTCCAGGCTGTGGGACCACAGAGTTCCAGGGGTTTTGTGTAACCGCTGGCCTCCACCTGGTGCCTCCTTGCTGAGAAAGAGCCCTCAGGTGGGAAGCAGAGACCACGGGAATGGCTCACACCCATGACTGTCTACAATGGCAGATTCTTCCAAAGAGGAGATAAGTTTGATTGCCAACTGGCTAAAAGATGGCAAACATCTGCCACATCTGGTGTCCCTCACAATCACCCGAAGTCTAACAATTCCATCAGAAAGAAATTGAGTTTTTAGAGGCAGCATGCTAGGGTGGAAAACACATGGACTTCGGAATCAGGGAAACCCGTGGAGCTTGCTGGCTTTGTGAACTTAGATGACTTTCTCTCTGAATTTCAGGATAAAATAAAATAAAATACAACCACCTATATCACAGAGTTGCTAAGAGAATAAAATAAAATGGTCTTTATGACGCTCCATGCACAGCACTGGACACACTGAAGATACTTAGACAGGATTTGTCACTCTGTGGTTTCCTTTTACCACTGCAGATGTTTCTCTGAAACTGCTGTCAAGTCAATGGGCCCTTGTAGAGTCACACAGATCACATAGGAGATCATGGTGGGAGAAAATGTGTATTGTTTTGCATACACCTGCCCCCCCCCGCCCCCCAGGACATCCTAAACCAGCCCATTGTCTCTCCAGGACTCTGTTAGTAAAGGACAGGTTGGACCAGACAAACTCTAAGAGCCCCTTCAGCCCTGCTCTCTAGGACCACCCACTTGGTTCCCCCGGGACCCTGGGAGACCTGAAAACAGAGCCCCTCGAGGCCTGTCTTATGCAAACACCAGGCCATGGGAAAGAGTGTGGCATCCATCATGGATACTCCTTGTGGTAGGTGGGGTGTAAAGGTTCCCAGAAGTGAAAAGCCTTATTTATGGAGGCACAGGAAGAGACTCTGCATTCCTGTGCTGCCACCCACTCCCCGAGCCACTTGGGTTCCTGAATGGGCCGTGTTCCTCCCACGGCTGCTCCTTTGCACGCACACTGTCTTCTCTTCACGGGGTGTTCTTCCCCCTGCTCTCTTCACCCAGTTAATACTGACTCTACCCACCACCAGGTCTCACCTCCATCTCAGGGGAGTCCTTCCTTACTTCCCAGACTAGTCAGATTCTCTGATTATGCATCTTCATGGCTCTCCTTGTATTAATCACGCACTGCCATGATAATGCTATATAACAAAACCACCCCAAATTTAACAGAACCATGTATTATTTCTATAAGTCTGCCAGACTGCTGGACAGTTCTGTCTATCTGGGCCAGTTTCAGCTGATCTCTGTGCTTACACCTGTGAGGCTGGCTCAGTTGGTATGATAGCTGTGTTCCACACGGTCCCTTGCCTGCAGCAGACTCACCTGGGCACATTCTCATGGTGGTTGCAGAAGCATGCAAGACTTCTTGAGGCCTAGACTCAGAACCAGCACAGCATCACCTTCACAGCAGTCCATTGGCCAAAGCCAATATGAATCCATCCCACAAGCAAAGGGTGGAGTCATAGATTCCAGTATTTCAGGATAGGAGGTGAAAAGTCAATTGACCCAGGGAAGGGTGGGGAATTTGGACCGTTTTTGCAGTTAGTGTACCACATTCCCCTCTGAAATACAGGCTGTAAGTATAACTTTCCCTTTTATGTATGTGACTGTTATTATCTTACTCACCAAACTGGAAGTCCCAGGAAGGCTGGAACAAAGTCTTGTGTTTTTTTGTTTTGTTTTTCCTCACCATTCTTCTCCCCTTCTTTATTCTTTAATTAACCTGCAACTGTCGTAAGAGGAAAGGAGCACTGACCAGGGTGTTTTTTGCATATTATTTCATTTCACCCTGAAATTAACCTGTTGAATAAACCCTATTTTTCCTACCTTATCCTCTAGGAAACTGAAACTCGGAGGAAGCAACTCACCTAGAATTATACAAAGTTTCAGAAAGCTGGTGTGGGTGATCATTCATAGTAACCCATATTTTAAATAATTTTCCTTCTAAGAACTTGGTAGGATTACACTCTTCTGGTCCCTTGAAGTTACAAATGACCATGTGACTTGGCAATGAAATATAAGCAGAAATGATGTATGTCACTTCCTGGTGGAAGCCTTTAAGATCCAGTGTTCAATTCGCCTTGTTGTGGCAACAGGTGACACTCCAGATAATGCCTGCTCCGTCCACCCGAGTCCCTGAGTAAGGACAGCATACAACCCAGATTTCAGCTGATACTTGTTGGACACGTGGTGTGATCAATAAAAAAAAAAAGCTGTGCTGGATTACACCATTGAGATATTGGGGATATTTTTTATGCAGCATAACCTAGCCTATCCTGACTTATACAAATGCCTACAGCTGCCAGCAGACCCAAACCACCAACTCTGTTCCTAGCCTATGAAGCTGACAGAAATGCACAGCCCTGAGGTCGTCTGGAGGTTAACACTCTGACCCTAATTGAGACTTGTGGTCTCTTGGGCACTTTCATGGGTGCTGAGCAGCTGTGCTGTAACTTTACTTCTTCACACACAGAAGGGTCTCCAAGAAGAGATACAGCGGTACCGGGCTGGGGACCAGGGAGTAGAACGAAAAGATCTCTGACTTACTGTTTTAAGTTCCGGACCAGCCATTCAGATCAACAGGCATTAACAAGCATCCGTGATCCAGATCTTGAGCCAAATCCTAGGCGTGGAGGGGGGAGATGCAGCTGCCAGCCTACACCACAGCCACAGCTACACAGGATCCAAGACGCGTCTGTGACCTACACCACAGCTCACGGCAACACGGGATCCTTAATCCTCTGAGCGAGGCCAGGGATCGAACCCGCATTCTCATGGATAGTAGTCGGGTTCATTAACACTGAGCCACCATGGGCACTCCGGCTTGCTGACCTATAATATTAATGCCTTCCCACTGCAGCATCTCTGGTTTCCTACCCGGAGCTGGGCGTGGACAGCTGTCTTCAAGCAACACGCCCTTTAGTCACTTAACTGTGTGGGCGTTTTTCTTATTCCCATTTCGTAATAAGAAGCTGGGTGATGTTAACATCGGTGGCAGAAATGGGGCTCAAACCCCAGCGCCGGGAGTGTTTGATCCTGTCCCTGACGGAGGCGCAGGAGGCAGCGTGGGCCCTCCGAGGGCCCGGCCTCGGGCCTGCCCTCGACCCCGCCTTCTCTGTCTCAGTTTCAGTGGCCCGGGGCCTCTGACCTGGGCTGTCCCCAAACATCTTCCGTTCCCAGACACACCAGAAGCGTGGGCTCCGAGACAGTGGGACCCCAAACCTGACGCGCCCAGGCCTGTCAAGGAAGAAGCATGAAAATGTATGAAGCAGAGTGGGAATGGATTCTTTTCTGATTCCACCAAATGTCTGATAGTGGAACATGGCCCACGACAAGTATGCGTCACCTCGAGGGAGAGGAGAGAGCGTTTCAGGACGCCTTGTGCTCCGGGCCTGGCGATGGCAGCTTCCGGGCGGATGACAAGGCGGCCCGGAAGCCTCCCCACCTCCCCTGGGAGGCCCGTGTCCCCCTCCCCAGGGGAGCAGAGCCTCCGCCCAAGAGCCACCTGCGTGTCCTCTCTCCCCCTCTTCGCCCGCCCCTTCCTGCCGTCCTTTACAAGTCGGCTCGTTTAAATCCCCATTCTACAGAGGAGGAAACTGAGGCTCAGAGCAGTGATGAGACCCGGGGCCCATGGCTGACAGGCAGTGGAGCCAAGGCTTGTCCCAGACACACCCTGATCACCCTCACTGCCCACGCTGGGAACCAGGCAACCGGCACAGGGGGATCCCAGCTGGCGGGGCTGGGGCAGACTCGCAGGCTGTGTGACTCACCGAGTCTCCGTGCCCACGTCTGTAGAAAGGACTCGTGAGCTCCCAGGGGGGTCAAGCAGAGGCATGGCGGTGACTCTGACCCGTAGCCTGCAGGCAGCCTCGGACCCCAGCTTACGTCTGCGGAGCAACCCGCCGCCCGCCCCACCACCACCGCCCCAGGGCCTGGAGCTGTGTTAAGGCCTCTGCACTCGTGATCTCCTGTTCTTTGCCTTTCTGTGACGCTCCTTCTCACCCACACCGCAGCACCCCAGTTCTGGGACATCTCCGCGGGTGCAGGGCCACCTCCTAAGGACAAACTGTTGCCTTCAAATAGTATTTCCCATGTTTGTGAAATTCACCATGCTCAACTTCCCAAGACAAGCTCAGGTCGTCTTGTGCTGGCACACTCCCACACTCAGAGGTCCAGCAGAATCTGCCATGCCGACCAGAAAGCGGACTTCTCAAAGGAAAGGAAGCTGCCTCCCTCTTGGTTTTTTTATCCCCAAGGTTTGAGTAGGTCTGACACACAGCAGATGCTCAATAAATATTTCTTGAGCGCATGAATGAATGAATAGAACAATAATCATGGCCATTTATATGAGACGTTATGGGGCACACCCCAAGGCACATTTCCAGCCATGGTGTCATGCCGCCTTAATGAGAGGTGGCTGTTACACTCCCACTTTGCAGATCAAGAAACGAAGGCTGAGAAAGAAAAGAAGAAGAATCCCCTCACTTTAATGACAAAGCAAATCCTCTCTGCTTCTTGGATTCCTTTCCATCCCTTAAGGCTTATCCTACATGTCACCTCCTCCAGGAAGCCTTCCCCATCTTCCACACAATTCGTCTTTTCCTCTCCTATCTCCCAAAGCCCTTCGTCAAACTTCTACTATTTTTCATCCACACCCAGGAAACACTGGGGTTGGCTGTGTATTTGCCTGTCTGTTCCAAATGGAAGTGCCTTTCACCTCTCAGTTCTCCCCAGCTTATTCAATGCCAAGCATGCAGTAGGTTCTCAATCAATGCCTACCAACTGAAATATGCCTTGTTATTTATTTGTGGCTATTATGTCAGAGCCGGAAAAGATTTGCCCACTTTTGCTGATTCCAGTGGATTGGTGACAGTTGCTTCTGGCTGAAACGAAAAGAGTGCCATGGTCGATTAGTAATGTCTGCCACTGGTACAGGATAGGTCAATTAGTAATGTCTGCCAATGGCAGAAGGTTGTCAGATGACCGTGGCTTCAGATCAAGCTCTTCACATCAGTGTGAACCATTGTTGATCAATAGAGTCTGCATCCAGAATGGAATTCAAAAATGACCCATCCTATCACCAGGTTTTTTCCTGTTGAGCCCTCTCTCCTTCTCTGCGTCTGTCTGTCTCGCCAATTAATTTGGGGGTGTTCCTCAAGGGAATCAGACTGTGATTAATTTCTGCATTCCCACTGCCTGCACAAAATGCAAGACCCTCTGCGGCTGTGGGGAGGAAAATAATTAAACTTGATTCGACAAGGATGGGTCCATAAGGTAAGTGGGTGGACATGCAAATGGACAGTAGGATCTCAGATAACACTCCCCGAACGTCCTGCCTGTACAGGCAAACACGCGAGAGCCCGGCTTCCTGGGATTCCTGGATGTAGGATTCTCACCAGACGCGTTATGCAAGAGCTCACATTTCTGGGGTGTGGAAAACGCATGCCCATCTTTCCAGCTGCGGGTTGGCACATTAGCAGAATATCCACAAAATATAGGTTTGGGGAAATCATCCTATAAAATGGAATGAACCATTTTCCAAAATAGAAAATTGCCCAATCATTGGAGTGTTTTTATTTTTTCTTTTTTAACCATTCAAACATCCACGGACTTTATTCCCAACAGCCCTGTTCCTGCTCGGTTACTGAGGGTGGAAAATGTGGATTTATTTGCATTTTGGACTATCCCCTTCTCTGTATGAAGCTCAGAGGCCAGCCACGTGTGAAGAGACACAAATGCTCCCAGTCAGTTCTAAAAGGATAGAGGTTAGGAATTCTGAAACTCCTGATTTCAATCATTTGCAAATTCTTTCTCTGTGCTGTGATTTGTTCGAGGTACCTAATAAGCAGACAGGTCTGTAAAAAGACAGAAGGCATATTGTTTTTCATGAAAGATGACCCTGTGATCTCCATCCTTCAAAAAATAGATTCTGCTCTTGCCTCTCCTGGAAGAATGGAAACCTTCAGATTTTTAGAAGCAAGGCAGAGGGAAATGAGGTGCGTAAATTATAAACAAACAACCCCTAACAGAATGAAATATTTTTTAATTAAGCTTAAGTTCCCACTCCAGAAGGCAACTCTCACAGCTCTATCCCCGCACATATCTGAGGACCACGGTGAGAGTGGTACCCAGGGACACAGGCCTCCTCTTAACTGAATGGGATGCTTGTGAAGATAAAACTGGATGCCGCTGGGATCCCAGGCCCAGGCACTGGCTCCAGGTCTTCTTGGGATCAGCCTTACTTACCGCATCTGGGGAGATTCCTGGTTCGGTGTTCCTGGCAAGTGTCGTGATTCATTCCTTATTCCAAATCCTGTGCAAAGCATCTATCTGAGACAAAGCTCTGGTGGAACTCTGAGGACTCAGAAATGGATGAAATCTATCCTGGCCCTCCCAACACTTACAGCAAAGAGCAGACACCCCCCCACTCTCCACCCTCCACCCTCCACAAATGCCACTGAGTATAATGCAAGGGGCCAAAGAGCAAGCTGGAGTCGTCTGTGGGAGCCAATGGGGGGGAGCTGATTTTTGTTTGTTTGTTTGTTTGTTTTTGTTTTTTTGCTTTTTAGGGCCACACCTGCACCATATGGAGCTTCCTAGGCTAGGAGTCGAATCGGAGCTGTAGGTGCCGGCCTACGCCACAGCCACAGCACTGCAGGATCCAAGCCACATCTGCAACCTACACCAAAGCTCACAGCCACACTGGATCCTTAACCCACTGAGCAAGGCCAGGGATCAAACCTGCGTTCCCCACGGACGCTAGTCAGATTCACTAACTGCTGAGCCACTACGGGAACTCCTGACTTAAAATTCTTAAAGCCCACTACATTTCGATTTATAACTAGAAATACATATTTGGTCTTTCTCTCTACTTCTGGCACAGAGGTCCCCGAACCCTTCGCATTTCCTAAGTGATAAGAGAGATGAAGGTGTCTTGATATTTATAACAAACCACATCCGACCTCGCCTGAGTTTATGTGAGTGAGGTAACTTTTGGAAAGCATCGGAGGAAGGTTTCCAGGGGAACCAAGCAGGTGGGTGGAAGGCGGGGACTTTCAGTTCCACCCCCTTGACCTCCAGGGATGGGGAGGGGCTGGAGACTGGGGAACACCTGAAGATCCAGAGAGAGTGGCCGGCTTGAAGAGGACACATGGGTTCTAAGACTTTTCTCTATTTCTTGCCATCTGAGCTGTATCCTTTTCTAATAAACTGGTGATCAGTCTAGTCAGTAAAATGTTTCTCTAGTTCTGTGAGCTGCTTTAGCAAATTAATTGCACCCAGGGACCTGGTGTTGGGAGGGGGAGCGGACAGCAGTCATTGACATCTCCAATCCATTGCCAGCCAGAAGGACAGGTGGCAACTGACTCGCAATTGGAGTCTGAAGTGGGGCCCGTCTTGTAGGACTGAGCCTCTGTCCTGTAGGCTCTGACACTGTCTCCACGTGGATGGCGTCAGAACGGCATCGCATTGCAGGACACCCAGCTGGTGTCAGAGAATTTCTGGATGTGGAGGAAAAATATGCATGTGGTAATTGGCAATCAGAATCATAGGGGGTCTGGAGGCCTGGGTGACACACACACGCACACACAGGAGTCATTTTCTTCTCAGAGGCCTTCAAGAATTTCTGTGTACACCTGCTAGTAATTTTTATCAAAATTCCTAGATTCGGTGACTACTGCCTGGCAGGCACCCGCTGGGTGCTCCTTGGGTGTTCGTTTATTTAATCACGTAGTCAGACTCAGGGGACTGAACCTCAAAGACAGGAAATTCTCAAGATCCCAAACTCATACGTGACCGACTAGGAACCAACCCAGAGCTGCCAGCTCCAAACCCAGGCCTAGTCTCTTCCCAAAACCACATTCTGCCTTCGGAGATGAATCCTGAGCCATCTCGAAACACCTGCCGATTCCCAGACTTCCGATGAATGAACTAGTCTGCAGAGTGCGTGCTGGAGAGATCACAGGCACGAGCCGAGTGATCTGATCACTTTTTCTTCAAAAGAGGAAATGTGGCCCAGAGAGGCAACTGACCTGCCCGAAGACACACAGCACTGAGTCAAGCCTAGAATCCAAGTCTCCCAACTCAGTGCTCTGTGAATGACTCTGCGCCACCTGCCTGGCTCCCTGTCCTTCCTCCATCCTTCGGCGACACGTGGGTCCCAAGTCAAAAACCATCTCAGTGGAGTCGCTGTAAATATTTTCCACTTGGTTTGCAGGTTAGCAAAACTCCTTTCCTGCCTCGCAGCTTTAGACAATTTACGCTTCCATTCTCAAAACAGATTTCTATCCTAATAAAGGCTTTTATTACTATTATCCACCTGTCATTACAAGGCATTAGACAATTACAGAGCGCAGACTGGCTCTCCCACCAGGAACCTTCCTCTCCTCTCCTGGCAGGGGGAGGGGCCCACATAAACAGAACATTTCATTAAAAAGTAGAAATGAATCCTTAATTTTTTTTTAAAGCGCTGCCAAGGCTGGTACCTACGCTTTTGAAAACTTCGTTGTGAAAAGTCAGTGGCGTGAGCGAGAGGGGGATAAAAAAGGAGTGTGGGCTAGGAACCGTCCCCAGCCCTCTTTTGATTGCCAGACGATTGACAAAATAATTTGTACCCGTCGATGCTCATGAAGGGAATTTTTACAATGGATTTGCCAAGCAGATTTTTAATTTTAATCAGTAATGAAAAAATGACAACCCGGATCACAACAAGACATCAGTTGCCGAGCGGGCTTTGCAGTCTCTGTCAGGCAGCCTCCATCAGGGATCAGCACCTCCATGAACATCAATCACTGATTTCAAACTCCTGTACATCTTCGGGATTTAATTAGACATTGAAGTTCTTTACCCGCAATTTGCAAAACTGTCACTTACCCCAAGTGCAAGACGCGGAAAAAACGTTCCGCCGTGGAGTCCCGGGGACTCGTTTACCTCCCTCCCGAGGGAGGGCTGGAAAGTGGCGTTCGGACACCCCCCTCGGCACCCTCCCTCGCAGACCCCACAGCTACAGATGTTTTCAAAAAGCCAAGAACTTTAAGGTTGAGGCGGGGGCTAAAAGGCAGCGCCCAGCTGTGTGGCGGAAGGACCCGGGAGAGGACGGGTGGCCAGTGTAAGACTTACCCTGAGACCTTCTCGGGTGTGAGGGTGGCCATGACAGGGGAGACAGCAGGGGCCTTCCAAGCGGGTTCAGGTCCTGGCTCTAGTCTGTACCCGCTGTGTGACCTTGAACCTGTGGCTTGGCCTCTCTGAGCCTTTGTTGCCTATAACCCTAGAACAAGGTGAGTATCAAAGAGAACCGCCCCGTTGTTAGTGAACTGCAGCAACGCATGTAAAACGGCGGTGGATGGAGGGTTCTAAGGGAGGCTATTGCCACCTCGCCTTAAGCTCCTGCAGAAGACGGGGACATGTCCCACCCACCTGAAAAGCGGTGTAGAGAGACCCTCCGGAAATCACACGGGTCACGGGAACAAAAAGATGGATCGGCATCGCAACCCATCCCGCAGGAAGAAGGCACCCGCCCGCCCAGCCCCGGGGACCCCCTGTCCCAGGACGGCGGGCCAGCAGCTGTGACGTGCACAGCGTACGGTATATTGGCTGTCTGGGGCTTTCATCTTCCACCTTCAAAAGCCCCTAAAGCGGTGTTTGCTTTGAAATCTTTGGGGCTTGGAGGTTTCCATTCCATTTGGTCTTCTGGTGTGGATGACACACAGGTACGTCTCCTGGGTTTAATTTTTCATTGACGGGAGAGCGGGTGGGAGGACCGAGGCCTCAAGGTTTGCCCCAGCCCTTAGCTGGGTTGCACCACTCGGGAAACAAACAGGGCCTTCTCCTTTAAGAAAACCTTGGCTTAGCAAGGCGCATTATTGAAAAGAACATAAAAGGTGGATTGTGAAAAACCTATTACTCACAGATAAGAAATGCACCCCAGGCAAAGCCTAGGAGCCCAGACTGCTTTTCCAGCTGAAATTTCTTTCAAGTGAGGGCTCCTCCCCACCCCCACCCTGCCCCCCACAGTGCGGGGCCGGGAATGGGGGCGGGGATCCTGACCTTGCACCCCAGCCCCGGGTGGGATGTGCAGGCAGAAGGGTTCAACCCATTCATTCACTGGTCAAATGGCAACACGGCTTCGGCAATGTTGCTCCTGCCTGGGGGTTGGGTCCTCTCCGTCCCTGCGTGGGTGGCGCTGTCTCATTAGCCACTCACGGCGCTTACCGCCTTGTCTTCTGAGCGACCACAGGGCCCTTTCCCAGGACACAGCGTGTCCGGTCTGCGCTGCCCAAGGCAGATCCCTGACGCGCGCTGAGACTTGGCAGGTCCACACTGGGGCTCCGAGGCCGAGGCTCCCGGCCCCATTCTGGGTGCCAAAGCTCTGCAGTGTGACAGAGGCAAGCCACGGCCCCCTCTCTGGGCCTCAGCTTCCAGACCGGGGGCAGTGGGGGCGTCCCCTGATCCTACAAAGCCGTGACCTTGGGTGGAAAAAAGATCAACCTAGAGAAGAACAAACAGGAGTTCTGGAATCAGCAGATCCAGCTGCAACCCTGCCACAAGTTTCCATCCGTGTGTGTGTGTGTGTGTGCGCGCGCGCGCCAGCACTTCTGCACCTGCACATGTCACTTCCTCCAAGAAGCCCTCCTAGACCTCTTCCCTGGGCTCTGGTGGGTGAAGAGCCTGTCAGCGTGCTCCCCCAGACCCCCTGAGCCTCCTTCACGGCTCTGCACCGGCTCCTTCCTGGGCTTTGGTGCCAGGTGTTCTCGCGTCATTCTGTCGTGGTCTGTGCCAGGTTATGCATCCTTTTGCTGCTTTTATCGTCCCAGGTCCCTAGGATCCCCTTTCCATGTCCGTGGGTGCCCTCCCCCCGCCCCGCACCTTTGCCTCTGTCAGCCTGCGCCTACGGCTCCCTTCGCAGCCCAGGCCTGGGCTCCACGGGCCGCCGGACCTGCGTCCACAGAGCCCGAGTGCCTGGGAGTTCATGACCACTTGGAGGGGTCTTTAGCCCAGCTCCCTGGCCTCAAGATGGACACGCCCAGTGGCACCATTTCTGCTCCAAAGCGCCCCTCGGGATTGGCTAAGACTGGCTGGGCCTTTGCCTGAAATTGGAGGTGCCTCGCCCACCTCTTCTCACCCTTTTCCTCTTCTATCAGCTCTGGTAGGGGCACTTCCTTCATAAATCACTTAACACACAAGTCCTCGTCCCTGGATTTGTTTCCTGGCAGCGAACACTAAGACATTCCAATTGCTAGGAAAGTCCATGGCCCCCAGTGGAAGCTGCTCGAGGAATGTTTGTTGAATGAATGTGTGACGGATGGCTGGATAGCTCCATGGGCTCAGCTCGTGGTGGACGAACACAAGAATCATGTCATAGAGCTGGACAGCCAGACAAGACCAGAGGAAGTGTTCTAGAAGAAGTCAACCCCGGAATAGAATCCCCACGAGAGTAGAGATTTGTAGCTGTTTTTGTGCATTCACAGAGCCTGGCCCATCATGGGCTCCCAGCAAATACTGATTAACTGAAAGAACGAACGTGGTCCCCTCCTTGACTGCCAACACAGGCAGAATCCTCCAGTTAAACTCCTACTCCGTTTTTTTTTTTTTTCTTTTCACTGATGCACCTGTGGCATATGGAAGCTCCCGGGCTGGGGATCAAACCGGAGCTGCAGCTACTGGCCTACACCATCCATGGGAGTAGGGATCAAACCCAAATCCTCTTGGACACCATGTCGGGTTCTTAACCTGCTGAACCACAATGGGAACTCCTACTCCATTTCACAAGAAACCCTGGGACCTGGTTCCATCACCTACAACCAGGACCACAGCCGAAATACAGAACAGCTGGCCCCATCTCAGCGAAAGAGCATTCAAGATCCACACCCACAACAGGCACCCCTAGGCAGCATCACCCCAGGTGACCTCCCCAGCGCTGTGGGAACAATGGCTGGGCAGAGCCATGCCAGCCCTCTGTGGGCCGGGGCGGGCCAGGGCGGCAGGTTCACGCACTTCAGACAAGTGTGTGAGCACCCTTCATAATAGGGCTTTGTCCCGGCCCCAGTGAGCCAGCGTCTGCAGAGCCCCAGGAGGGCTGAGGCAACCACTCACAGCCACGAGGCCACCTTCCAGCTCTGGGAGGTCTGGTCCAGAGCCCGGGAACTCCAAGGGCATCCAAGGAGGAGGGTTCTAGGAGGCCACCTGCCAATGCCTCTCCCTGGAGATACAGGAGAGCCAGGAACCCAACATTTATTCCGTGGCCATTTGCAAGGAGGGCTGCGATGTGGCCCACAAGGAAGAGGGAGGAAGTTTCTATCCAGTAAGCCCTTACCGTGTCCCGGGCCCTGTGCCGTGCCCTTTAGACGCCTTATCTCACCTCTGAGGGCACACCATCACGCCCATTGTATTGATGGGTAGACTGAGGCTCTGAGCAGCAATGTGACCTGCCCACAGTCCCCAGGCCCTCAGGCATCTCTGGCTCCGAGCCCTGTGCTCTTTCCCTTCTTCCTCATAGGACCTCCCCCCAGATCACCCGCCTCCCTCACCTCCGCCGGGACAGGCCCGGGGGTGGGGTGGGTAGGATGGCGCTGGGATCCCACGACAGCCCCGCCCCCGTCCCCTGTGGCTTCAGCCTGGCCCAGCCTCGTGCCCACCGGGCATCGGGAACACGGGCGTGCTCCACAGTATCTTTAACTGACCGCCTGCCAGCAGCCCGGCAACACTTTCTCGTCTCCCAGGACAGGGCGGCAAAGGCACGGCTGCCCGGCGTCTCTCCAAGGCCCTGACGTTCACCCTTCACCAGCTGGCCTGCGGCTCCCGGGGCAGACCCTTGGCGCTTCCCCAGACCCCCTGAGAACCAGGCTGGATACCCCTCTAGGGCGAGCTGTGGTTCTCTGCCCATCGCTGGCCAAGCCTTGGCACTCACAGATGGAAGAGCAGATAGACACTGAGAAGACTTGCTCAAGGCCACCGAGGCTGGGATCAGTGGCAGGAACCTGAACTCTGGAAAACCGGTTCAACGTTCGAGTTCACCGTCCACATCAAGCATTTCTCCTTGTCCACATACACTTGACAGGACATCCGAAATGGGTATTTTTTATGAGTCTAAAAGAGATTCTTTTCCAACAGAAGGCAGTAGAAGGCATGATATGAAAGCACCAGTATAAGAGTGGGCTGATGATCTTGAGTGTTAGAAGCAGAAAGATCTGGGCTCAAGCGACAGCGCCACCACTTCCAGGCTCTGTGACCTCGGGTGAGTTCCTGAACCTCTCTGAGCTTCTGTTCCATCATCTGTATTTTGGGCAAAGCATCAGGCCCACCTCCCATGCTGTGAGTAGTGTAAGAACATTCTTGGAGCTTGACAAATACCCGATGAAGGTTTTCTATAAATATTACTATTGAGCGTCTCCATCCTCCTCCTCGGGCTTCCCAGTTGGGTCCCTTGTCGGCTGGGGAACTTAGACAAGTTGGTTAGGACCTCTGGGAATAAAACTTCTAGGAAGGATGTGATGAGATGATAACACATATTAACGTTTCGTGTGACCCCCTCAGTGGCCGCATAGCACATTGCCGTTCTCTGACACGTGTTTGTTTTATTTGGCAGACCAACTCGACACGGCCAGTCCTCAAAGATATTAATAATCACGGCCACTGCTGACCACAAGCTGCGGCCCCCAACCCAGGGGCATCTGCGGTGTGGGGAGCAAGCTCACATCCACTCTTAGGTGTTGATGGTGCAAATCTCTTCCCGGCCCAGTGCCCAGTGGCCTCCTTCAGGAGCTTAGAGCTGGTTCCAGATCAGGAGTTTGCCCCCAGAAACCTGGCTGTTACACATTAATAGCACACCGGTGATCAGAGCCTTCATTCACTTCCTCCCACACCTCAAGGTCCACGTGACAGCCCAAAGGGCCCAGCAGCCATCCAGCCGGATGCACGGGAGGCTGGAGGCCACAGCTGAAACACCAGCCTTGGGTCAAGATGAGAATGCGCGGAGCTGGTCCCCGCTTCTCCGCACACGCCCGAGTCCTGCCGCGGAGGGACCCCGGGTGATTAAAACAGCAGGCCATCAGGAGGTACCAAGCGGGGGTACAAAGCACCACGGGCAGCGTCACAGCGTCTAAACTGGCAGAGGCAGAGCCGTGCCAGCGCCCAGAGGACACGCTGCGTCAGGAGCAGCCAGATCCCCATCTAACTGAGCGCAGCCAAGGGGACCAGTCTGTCCCCGCGGCGGGTCACCTGCGGGAGCTCTCTGTGTGCGCACCGGACACGTGGACGCTGAGTCAGGGCAACGGCCCTGCCCTCCATCCCTCCACACGGCTGCCTGCCGGCCACGGGTCGGGGAGCGCCCCAGAGAAGATTCAGGCTCCGTGGGACAGTCACCGCCTCCTCCTCCGGCCGCAGCCGGCCCCTCCCTGCCCGGGGCCCTGTCTCCCATCCCAGCTCGCCGGACCAGGAAGGGGACGGAGGACGCTCCGTGTCAGGCCCCCTCCCTTCCGTCTCTGTCTCCGTCCTCCCTCCAGCGCCTGGATCTCGGCCCCGCAGCCCACCAGCCTCCCACCTCCTTCCTCTCCTTTCCCTCTTCTTCCCCAGTTGCTCTTCCTCCTCGCCTTTCTCCTCCATCGCAGTAGCTGCTATTACGGACACTCGTCTATGTGACAGGCCCCAGGTGGTCAGTCCATTATACCATTTCCTCCTCCCAGCGTCCCCCGAGGGAGGCTGTCCTCAGTCTATAGCTGAGAAAATCAAGCCTCAGAGAAGTTCAGTAACTTGGCCAAGGTCACACAGCTGTGTGAGCTTGACAGACTCCGTGACAGAGGGACTCCAGAGTCCAAGGCAAGAGCCGCCCAGTAAGTATTCTTCAAGCGTGTGGATGAGTGACCGGGGTGTAAGTAAAGTTTCGAAAGCCCAGATTTGATCTCGTTCTTGGCCTGCGAAAAATGCTTCTAGGTCACCGTGACCTTGAGACTCCAGCCCACAGCCTTGCCCGGCATTCAAAGCCCAGGTGTCGGCTCTGCTGCCCACAGCCCCCTCTCACCCACAGCCAGTGCAGTGGGAGGCCCTGTCCAGCGTACCGGTCGCCTCCGGAGCTCAGCACGGCGTCCCCCCAAGAGCACCCTCCATCCGCCCGCCCGGCAACCCAGCAACCCCTGCTCCCTCCTTACCTTTCACCTACGCGGGGCCTTCCACGAGGCCCTCCCAACCTTCCCAAGCAGAGTCCACACCCATTTCCCGGCTTCCAGGTTTCCTGGCTCCAGCTCTTTGGGGTCCATGGGTCCTGCCTTCCCCTGCATCCTCGGGGCCCCCGTGCCTGGGCTTGAATTGCGTGCCCCACCCCCCAACAAATTCACATGTCCGAGTCCTGACCCTGGTACCTCAGGACATGAAGACACGTGGTGGAGAAAAGGCTTTACAGAGATGGCCATGTTAAAACAAGGCTGTTAGGAATTCCCTTTGTGGCTCAGTGATTACGAACCCAACTAGGATCCATGACGATGAGGGTTCAATCCCTGGCCTTGCTCAGTGGGTTGGGGATCTGGTATTGCAGTGAGCTGTGGTGTAGTTCTCAGACACGGCTCGGATCCTGCGTTGCTGTGGCTGTGGTGTAGGCCGAAGGCTGCAGCTCCAATTCGACCCCTAGCCTAGGAACCTCCATAGGCTGCGGGCGCGGCCCTAACAAGCAAAAAAAAAAAAAGAGAGAGAGAGAGACCATTAGGGTGTGCCCTGTTCCAATAGGACTGGTGTCCCAAGGAGGGGACATCTGGACGCACAGAGACACGCATGTGAACATGAAGACGGCCACTGATCAGCCAAGGAGGGAAACCTGGCCAGGGTCTCGCTGCCAACCCTCAGAAGGACCCAGCCCTGAAGGCACCTTGATCTTGGACTTAAAGAACCAGGAGGGAAGACATTTCTGCTGTTGAACTCGGTTCATGGCACTTTTTCCTGACAGTCCCAGGAAGCCAGCCCACCGGGCAGCCAGCAGTCACCTCTCACGTTTGCTCCCCACGTCCTTCTCGGTGCCCAGGTCCCTAAGGTGTAGACTCTGGTGCACAAATTGTAAGGGTGGTGGGGTCAGAACTTGAACAGATTTTTGCACCAGGTGAGTCTGATAATTGAGGCTCCCCCCAGCCCGCCACCCCGCTGCTGGCCACAACTTTCAAATCATACACCCTGGCAAAGAGAAGTGGGGTAGAAGCAGGGAGCTTCATTCAGTCTAATCCGAGGGCATTTATTGAGCGCCTGCTGTGTACCTAGAATAGGCTTCAGTGGGTCCCTAAAGTTCTAGAGCAGAACCACAGTGAGCAACTGCAGTAGAAGACTTTTTCCCACATGTGTGCACGCACACATGCACACACTCGCGCGCACACACGCACATGCGCGGCAATAATGGTTAGGATTTTTTCAATTTCAAGTTCTTCCTCTGCGAAATTTCTCTTAAACTTTTGACTTTTTGTGCTCACCTAAGATATCACCTCGCATAGCTGGCAGCTATATTTAGCGTATGGAGTCATTTTAAGGCTTAAGACGCCAACCGTGTTTCATGACATTCCACAGAGTGCATCACGATTCTTTCTTTTTTTAACTTGACAGGAGTTTCCACCCTGCCGGAAAAAAAAAAAAAAAATTGTTTGCTTTGAGGGGATAAGTCAGAGTTCGCATAGCCATTCGCCTGTTCAAGTTCATTCACTAATTCAACAGGCGCCACTGAGTCCTACCTGTGTCAAGCACTCAAGGGTGCTTAGCATGAAGAGCGGGCGAGGCAGCCAAGAGCTGGGACTGCTTCTCAAGAAAGACGTCTCCCAGGTGCGCGGGGCCTGCTCGGCCCTGCGGGAGGGCGGCTGGACCAGACGGTCCGGTGACCTTGGGTGTTGGGCATGTGGCAGCAGGCAGTTGGCCAAGCCCTGGGAGGAGCCTTAGCTGCCCTGTGGTGCCCAAACCGCAAGAACCAGCCTCGTAGGAGCACAGCATCAGTCAGGTGACACAGAGGTGGTTAGAAGAAGGGTTCCCGCCGCGGGCAGATCCGGGCAAGGTGATCTGAGGTCAAGGGGGCCTTGTCAGGAAGTCGGATCCACGTGGGGGGAAAGCCACTCAGATGCTGAGCCCAGCACCCGCTGGGAGGGGACAAGGACAGAGACAGCTTTCATCTGACCTTCCCGCCAGCTGAGGCCACAACCTTTGAATCTAAGGAGGAGAACGAAACGCCTCTGACTCACGCGCGTCCAAAGGTGACCCTCCTGCAGCCCAGCCTCACTGAGGGAGGGCGCACCGCTGAGCCGGGTCCGAACCCAGCTCCTGCCTTCCACGAGCTGTGTGGCCCACAGAACACGACGGAACCTCTGTGAGCTTCTCACCCCTCCTGCAAAGAATGGAGACAGCAACGTCTCAAGACTTGTGTGTCATTTCAAGGCATTTTCTCCCACGGTGCCTGGCACTTAGGAGGAAAAGCAAGTCCCCTTTCCTTTGGGAAGAAGCTAAAACCTTCATCCAGTCCTCTTTCTCCTGGCCCCGCCCACAGCATCGCCCCTGGACCGGGCCCCGCCCACAGCATCGCCACTGGGCCAGGCCCCGCCCACAGCATCGCCACTGGGCCAGGCCCCGCCCACAGCATGGCCACTGGGCCAGGCCCCACCCACAGCATCGCCACTGGGCCAGGCCCCGCCCACAGCATCGCCCTTGGGCCAGGCCCCGCCGCGAATCCCGCGAAGCTGAGCCCGTGGTGAGCTGGATGCAACGGTAACCTTAATCAGGTCTTCCCGGAGGCCCCGGGGACCCCACCACTCCAGGCCCTTAGCTGGCCCCAGGCCTCTGTGAGGAAGGGGAGGAAGCCCAGCCCTCGATCCCACGCCTCACCTGGAGCTCCTACATGCCTCAACACCCAGCTCTCCAAGGATGCTTCTGTACCCATTCTACAGACGAGGAAACTGAGACTCTGATGTTGCGCTCACTTAGCCAAGGTCAAGACCATGGATGCACCAGGATCCAAACCCAACTCAGCTGAGCCCCAGCACCCAGCCCACATGCCCCAAGAATGCACGACTGCTCCTTCGAGCACACACCAGCTTTCTAGGCTAGAAACAGGCAGGAGCAACCCACCAATCATCAGGGAGCATATGCATTTCAAGGACAGAACAGTTGCATGCTCTTTTTTAACCAAACTTCATATTTTGCATGTTCCTCTCTCAACCACCACAAGCTCTCCCATGGCCGTGTTGCATAAGCCCCAGAGATATTTTCTCTCTTCTGTTGTACCCCACACAGCGGCTGTCTTCTGAGAAAAGAAATCGAACGAAGGACAAAGTCTTGTAAATATTCCAGCCATTCACTTATCCAGCATAATTACCCTGCAAAGAGCAACATTTGGGCCTCAATTCACTAGCAGATAACTGACTGCGTTATGCAATTAGTCAATGCGCAATCAACAGGGTTTGCAACGTGCACGGGTTCCCGGAGGCATCGCGGGCTTCTGGGAGCCCAGGTGCACGGGGTAGGGCAGGGCTCAATGACACCTGCCCCGGGGAAGGTGCTAGAGGGAGGTCACAGGGAAAAGTGAAGGCTAGCTCCTAGAACTGAAGAGTTCCCCCTTCGCCCCTCCTTCTCCTCCATCTTCACACAGGCCTGGTGACAGGGCACTCAGGCTGCTGTCACAGCAGTCATCTAGGAGGTATGTCTAGAAAAAAAATCCAGGAGTTCCCAGTGGCACGGTGGGTTAAGATTCTGATGGCGGTGGCTCAGGTGGCTACTGAGGTGAGGATTCGATCCCTGGCAGTGGGTTAAAGGATCCAGCATTGCTGCAGCTGCAGTGTAACAGCTGCTGCTTGGATTCAATCCCTGGCCTGGGATCTTCCATTAAAAAAAAAAGCAAATCCGGAGTTCCCACTGTGGCTCAGCAGTTAATGAATCTGACTGGCATCCATGACGCAGGTTCGATCCCTCCCTTGCTCAGTGGGTTAAGGATCCAGCATTGCCATGAGCTGTGGTGTAGGTCGTAGACACGGCTGGGATCTGGCATTGCTGTGGCTGTGGTGTAGGCCAGCGGCTACAGCTCCGATTCCACCCCTAGCCTGGGAACGTCCATATGCCAGGGGTGCGGCCCTAAAAAGCAAAAAACAAAAAAAAGAAAAAAAAATCCAAATTCTCTGACCAAGCAGAGATTCTGACTCAGTCTTGTGGAGTGGGTCCTGGAATCTTTATTTTTAACAGTCATTCCAAAGGTTCTGTTTCAGGAGATTTGAGAAACGTGCATGCGGGGTATGGACGTGCGATCTGGTGCTTTTCCACTGTGGGTCTGAAGCTGCCCTGACCCAGCCTAAGAGATCTAAGCTTTTCAAGCTTCACTTCCTTTTGCTGAGAAACGAGCCATAAGAATATCCAGTTTGGAGGGCTGCTGGAGGAATGTGGGGTCATGCACATACAGCTGCTTGAGTTCTGCACTGACAGGTTCAAGGAGTTGATGCGGACCCACGTGGAGGACCAGTGATGCTTGAACGTCAGGTGACTGGGGCTTCGAGTCTGGCAGACACGAGCTGCATCAGTGATAACTCAGTCCTTTGGGACTCAACTCAGGCATGGAACCTTCCTTCCTGTCCTCCAGGGAGCCTTCCTTAGGCCTCTTCTTTGAGCTGCTGGAACATTCTCACACTGCATTAAAGCCACCTGTTTATGCATCCCTGCCCTGGGCTGTGTTGCTCATCCTTTTATCACTAGAACCCAATACATGATACACTTTACAAAGCTGTAATCAGGACACTGAAGCAATTCTGTGTGCTGCCCCTTCGGCCTCTCATCATACAATGAGCATTTGTCCAGGGCACAGAGTCTGTGTTGTTATCCTTTTGATGGCTGCCTAATATTCCACTAAAGTGTTGCACTATCAGTGTTTAAGGGGCCCCTCATTGAGAGTCTTTATTTTGTCCATTATCAATAATGCTGAAGTGAGCATCTTTGTGCCCCTGGTTTGTGTGATGAGCTCCTGAAGATGAACAAGAAAAACCAGCAGACTCCAGCAGTAAAGAGTTAAACAGATAATTCCAGCAGGTGGGATGCACATAGAAATTGGCAAGGATGTAGAAAAATGGCCAGCTTCCCAAGTTAGAAAACGCAGAAGGAAACAATGCCTGGTACTTTGCCCATTAGATTAGCGAAATTAAACATGACAATAATGGTTACTCTTTGGAAGACAATGTCACCTTTATAAAGAAGCGCTTCTGGAATTCCCACTGCGGCTCAGGGGGTTAAGGACCCAACGTGGTCTGTTTGAGGATCTGGGTTCCATCCCGGCCTTGCTCAGTTGGTTAAGGAGCTCACCTTCACTTCTCCCAGTGACCCTCCTCCGAAGGACAAAATCTTGTAAATATTCCAGCCTTTCACTGATCCAGCATAATTACCCTGGGTCTCGATTCACTAGTAGAGAACTGACCGCATTATGAAAGGGACCACGTCCCACGTGATGTTCAACCAAATAAGCCCACAGACGTTCACTGCAGTCGTAGTAATCTTAAAGAACAGGGAAGGCTTGCTGCAGGAAGGATCGTCCTCGAACCCCGTGCGACTACGCAGCAGCTGATGAGACACCCCAGGGAAGGAAAAAGGGAGAGATGCCTGGAGTCGCTGAAGGAACAAACGCCTCCCCCACCCTCGCTTCCCCATCAGCCAGGCCCCCCGAGCGGCCAAACCCACCGGCGAGTGGTTGGCTTGTTCCCCGCATGCTAAGTGGTGCCCCGATCTCAGCCCCTCTGAGATCCCAGCCAACAGCCCCCAGCGGCCCCCAGACACGTGTGAGGACGCCTTCAAATGCGCCCAAGGCAGCCAGCATCTGACCACAGCCCCGTGAGCAACGCTGAGGAAGGACCGCCCTGCCGAGCCCGGTCACCCCCAGAATCAGGAGGGAGAATAATAATGCGTGTTGGTTTGTTCCCGCCACGCGGGCTGACGTGCTACAACCTCGCCTTATAAATGAGTGACAAGCTCAGAGTCCAGACCCGACGGGGCACGTGAAATGTGCGTGCTGCACGTCCGACCCTCTGCTGCTGTCCAGGCGGAGGGGAAGGAGGCAGAGGCTGCTCCTTGGCACCTTCGGCATCTCGTCGCCTGTGTTCCCTTCAGCTTCTTATTAGACCTCAAGGGCGTCCCAGACGCGGGGAAGTAGAGGAGGGGAATTCAATCGCATCGTTCCTGCACAGTTAGAGGCGTACAATATAATCATGTTCCATAATGACTACATACGAAAATTACGTTTTCTTCACAAAGAAACTCTCTCCTTTTTTCTCTCTCCCAAATCCACCCAAACCGCAGGACCTATGAAAAGTAAAGCCTCCGAGCTGCCGTTCCGTCTGTCAGATTGGCAGTTCTTCATGACAAGGGGAATCGCGGTGAATAAAAGGTAAGGCTCGGGGTGGCAAAGTTTGTCACGAAAAGGGGCAAGCTCGCCAGCACTTCTGCCCCTGATCACTGCCGAACCGTGTGGGCAAAGTGGGGGAACTAAAACCTGGAGGAAGGAGGTGGTTAAACGCCCGTCAGGCGGATGCTAGCAGTCAGGGCCCATCGGAGCCAGGCGGCCGCCCAGCCTGAGGCTGTATGAATTCCTTCCCACTCACTTTCTGGTTCCTTCTCCAGCTTCTCCAAGGCAACAGATTCCCACTTCCCTGTAAGATTTCTTTTTGCGCAGAGAAAGCAAAGAAGGTGGTACAGACCGAGTGCTGACACGCTGGGTGCTGTGCTGGCCACGCACACAGGTCTGCAAGCTTCAGCACCGCCCTGGGACGTGGGTGTTCCTCCCAGCGACGGGGTGTGGGCTGCAGAATCGGGTCCGGCTCCCCTTTGTGACCCTCGGAAGCGACGCAGACTCGATGCTCAGTAAGTGAGTGCTTCTTGGATGAAAAAAATAAAATAAAAGCCTCGCCCTCCTCCTCTCCCCCACCTGCACCCATCCCACCGCCACGCATCCCCGTGTACACAGGCACACCAAAGGCTTAACTCTGCTGACCAAGTTCACGGTTGGCAAGGTGGAACCACGGCGGGTTATAAGCCATCGTCCACGAGCAGAACAAAAACCACAAAACCAGGCTTTACACCTTGGTCTGTCTTCCCCAGACTGGGGGGACCTGCAGGAGGGGGTCCAATTCCCAGGTCCAGGGCTCCTCTTGCCCACAGACCGTGGGACCCGGGATGTGATGCCGGTGGGGACAGAGTCACAGGCCCCCGGAAGAGCTGAGTGTGGTGAGCGGTCATAGAAGATGCCAGTGGGTGACCAGCAATAGCCCGAATGCTGTGCCACTCTTGTCCCCTCCCCAGGCAGCTTTCAGAGACCCCAGGGGCCGGAGAGACACGACTTTGTCCTCACCAAGCGCACCTGATGTTTACGAAATGGGCTGCCCACACTCAGGCACCATCGTCCCCTTCTAATGACATCACTAACTCCTAAATGCCAACGACACCTTGGGACTCGCACACCCCATCTGCACCGTAGCTCAAAATGGCATCGTAGTGCTTGTAACTCAGGGCCTCCCAGCTCCAACTAATTTACAGGAGAATGGTTATTACCAGGGGCCATTTGCTGAGAGGCTCGCAGCCCCCCTCGGAGGAGATTTAATCCAGGACCCTCCTAAGGCAAGCACGACAAAGACACTCAGGAAGTCTCCATTGAAAGAATGAATGGATTCGGTTCTGTCCTATATTTTATCTCATTTAATAATAATGCTGCTCATTCCTGCTCCTGATCTTCAGTTTCCTAGGCTATAAAATAAGGAGAATATTACCTGCCTAACAGTGTTACAAGATTACGGGAGGTAATAGGCGTACCAGGTCTGTGCATCAGCAACCATCAGTATACGTTCAATTAAGTTCAGCCGATATTTAATCACCATCGTCATTGCTACTGTGATCATTTATTTAGCATCTGCTAAATGCTGGAGGCTGTCTAGGCTTTCTAATCCTCATGACAATACTTCAAGGTAGCTAGTATGATCGCCTTCATTATGCAATATTTATGAGAGCTGAGGAAGTAAAAAGGTTAGCACAGAATAACAGGGTAACTTCCGCCTGGGGAGTCTGCAGACTGAGTCCTCCAAGGCACCCTCCCATATTAAAAAAAAAGACCATCCTGGAGTTCCCTGGTGGTTCAGTAGGTTAAGGATCCAGTGTTGTCGCTGCCATGGCTTGTGTTTGATGCCTGTTGACATACTGCTGGACTGGCAAGACATGTGGAAGTCGAGACCCCCACCCACTCCTCCCCCAAGGTGGGTGAACTTGACCTGAATCTCAGATAAGCTAGGACACGGAAAGCAGGAGACTGCTCGCCTTGAGGGTGAGCACCAACAACTGCACTGCAGTGGGAGTCCTGACCCCAAGGCCAAGGGCAAGGAGGAGAGGCTGAGCCCGGGGATCTTGCAGGTCAGGGATGCTTCAAGGTGGCGCACGTGTCTCCAGGTCCTTGGCGGCCCTGGCTCACGGCGGAACCAGATGGCAGTCTCTGGAGGAAAGCACCCCCGATTTAGCCTGAGCAGTGACCTCACAATGAAAGGTCGCAGGAACAGAAGGAGGCAAGCATCCGTGAGTGGCAGTAAGAACACACTTTAAACGCCCAAAGATTGCAGACACTGAACGCACACAATATATAACCACACTGTCTGAAATGCATAAAGGAAGCGAGGTGAGAATCACAAAGATGGACAATCAACCAAAGCTTATCAGCCACGACCAAACAGATCTGAAAAATAACGGGAACTTCTAAATCTAAAGATGTTAATAAATTCTGGAAAAAAACTCAATGGGTGGTTGCTGATATACAACTAAAAACAAAATTTGTGAACCCAAGAGTCTGACAGAATTACCAAAATGCTGTACCAAGAGACAGGGAGCTAGAAACTAGAAAGAGAAATGTAAGTTAGGAAAATAGAGTGTGAAGCTCTAGCATACAGCTAGTCAGAGCCCCAGAGGAGAGGGCAGAGGTATTAGAAGAGAAATTATATTTGAAGAGATAGCAACCAAGAACTTTCTGGAATAGATGTAAATCCAAGATTCGGGAATCACAATATATCCCAAGTAAGATTAAATGTCTTGAATGCTCTCTGACATCCTACACTGAATCTTTAAAACACCAAAAACAAAAATAATATTTTAAAAACAGCCACAAAAAGAAGAGATAATCTTCAAAGTCATGACAGGAAAATGGAGAGCAAATAGTCTAGCTCCAGCAACAGCAGCCGGAAGTCATGGACCAGAACCTTTCACAGTTGGTATGTATTTATGGCCCATCCAGAATTGCGAGTTTCACAAAACTGTGCACGCAGAAACAGCAAACATGAAGCAAAGGTATATTCCAAAATAGGAAGTGGTGATAAACCAGCAGACCTTCCCTAACGAAGGAAAGAAAATGATCAAATAAAGGGCAGTGGAAGATGCAAGAAAAAGACTGAACTAAGAAGGCAGTGTGTGTCTAGAATAATGGTCGTCCTATTTACAAAGTTAAAGAAAAGAAAATGAAGATATTAGCAGTAACATGTAAGTTGAGAGAGTGGCGATTGGATTCTGGGTATTCAAAGGAGTTTAAGACATTGTTTAATTTAGTATGTTGTCAAGTTAAATATGCATGGTGAAGTGTCCAGGACAATCAGAAAAAAATAATTTTTTTTTCCCCCTCTGTCATTTTAGGGCTGCACCCGCGGCATGTGGAGGTTCCCAGGCTAAGGGTCTAATCAGAGCTGTAGCCTCCGGCCTACGCCACAGCCACAGCAACACAGGATCCAAGCCTCGTCTGCGAACTATACCACAGCTCTCAGCAGCCCCAGATCCTTAACCCACTGAGCAAGGCCAGGGATCGAACCCACAACCTCATGGTTCGTTAACCACTGCGCCACGACGGGAACTCCCCAGAAAAAATAATTTTTAAAAAAGAGAGAATACATTTCAAAGCAATAGAGAAAGAATAAAAACGAAATAAAGCAAAAGAGCAAAAGGATAGTTTAAAAAAAAATAAAAAGTAATCAAGGAGTCCTTGTTGTGGCTCAGCAGGTTAAGAACCTGACATAGTGTCTGTTGTGAGTTTGATCCCTGGCCTTGCTCAGCGGGTTAAGGATCCAGCGTTGCTGCAAGCTGCAGCATAGGTGGCAGATGTGGCTTGGATCCCATGTTGCTGTGGCTGTGGCGTAGGCCCCAGCTGCAGCTCGGATTGACCTCTAGCCCGAGAACCTCCATGTGCCACAGGTGCAGCCCTACAAAGAGAAACAAAAACAGACAAACAAAACAAATCAAAAAGCAAGAAAGGAGGCGAGAGAATCATAGAAAAGGCGGAAAAAGGAAAATCATGAACTAAGATAACAGAAACAAAAATAAATCAATAAGCTAAATAAGCAGAAGTAGGCTAAACTAACCAATTCAAGACAGGATTGTCCAAAAGACTTCAAAACACAAGAAACACCCAGGGATAACCACCATCTAGTTTAGAAGTAAACTATTATCAGCAAAATTGAAGAATCTGTCTACGCCTTCCTAATCACAACTGCACGGCCCCCAGAAGAAAAGAAAATGGCTAATTCAGCATCTAGTATAACCATCCATTCCCATATATTTTACCGCAAACATAAGTATCACTACACACACACATTTTTTTTTGCACATCATATGTTTACTCAATATTGTGTTCACAAAGTTTGTCCATTTTGATACATGTAACTTTAGCTTATTATTTTTTACTGTTGTATTATTTTTTAAGTGTAAACCACAATGTATTTGCCCATTCTCCTGTTGGTTGGCATTGCTATTATAAAAGCTGTTTATATTTGCAAAGTTTCTAAGGTAACTGTTCTTAGGTGTGGAGTTTCTGGGTCATGGTATGCAACTATCGTCAACTCCTCTAGATATTGACAAACTGAAAGTCGTCGTACCAGATTGCTGCATTTTTGGCAATGGCACACTAGGTAATTAGGACCAGCCTTCCCACTGCAAAACCTAGAAAATCTGGATAAAATTTTAAATTAACAATTACGTGCCTGAAGGCGTTGGAGAGTTTTTAAGACAAGGAAGAATTACAACCCAGATCCAGGAGAAGAAGTAAACTCAAGGAGACAAGCTTAGCACTTGGACAGTTTTTCTCCTAAAGGTGCTCCCTAATTCTGGAAGGAGAGGCCGAGAAGGTGAAATTTTGACAAATCCATAAAACTTGAGGGACAAAATTAGAGTTCAGGGACCATTAATAAAGTGGCATTTATAAAACCACCAGCACCAAAAGTAGTATCTATATTTTTTTCTATGATTCTCTCTTTTTATTTTCTTACCTCTTGTGGAGGAATTAATTGGGTTTTGTTTTTTAGCTGACTCTAAAATTATACACTCTAGGAGTTAGGACAAACCAGAAATATGCTGTCCTTCAAAGGCATTGAAACTCAGTTTACAAATCTCTCCATCACTAATTAGACTAAGGAGACTTAATCTAGCGTTGCTAGATCTCCTAGCTAGCCTATGTTAGAATCAAATATTGGGAGTTTCCCTTGTGGTGCAGTGGAAACGAAGCTGACTAGCATCCACGAGGAGGCAGATTCGATTCCTGGCCTCGCTCAGTGGGTCAGGATCCGGTGTTGCCATGAGCTGTAATGGAGGTCGCAGACGCAGATGTGGCTCAGGTCCCATGTTGCTGTGGCTGTGGTGTAGGCTGGCAGCTGACTCCTAGCCTGGGAAATTCCATATGCCCCAGGTGCAGCCAAAAAAAAAAAAAAAAGAATCAAATATTAAACCTAGCCTCCAGTTTATCTGTATGTTTCCAGTACTCAGTCAAAACCAGGAATACAAGGAAACAAAATAATACATCTGAAAACAAAGAGAAACAATATGATACGGAACCTCCAGATAATGGAGGCATCAGACTCAGACTTTAAAAATAACATTCAAGGAAATACAATCAATAAACTGAAAGACACCTTAGAAGAAAACATCTAGAATGATGCATGGAGAGACCTGAGGATGCAGGAGAGTGTCTGAGACATAGGAAATACTGCAAAAAGTTCTAACATATATCTAATTGGAGTCCCAGAGGACAGGACAAAGAGTGAGACAGAAACGGTACCTAAAGAGATAAAAAAGGAGTTCCCTTGTGGCCCAGTGGGTTAAGGACCTGGTGTTGTCACTGCAGTGGCTCAGGTCATTGCTTTGGCACATGTTCAGCTCCCAGCCCAGGAACTTCCACGGGCCCCGGGCATGGCCAAAAAATAACAATAATGAAGAGATAAACAAAAGTGATCAATTATATTTAGAATGATTCAAGAAGCTCTATGACTTCCAAGCAAAATAAATACAGGAGTTCCCGCCATGGCACAGCGGTTAACGAATCCGACTAGGAACCATGAGGTTGTGGGTTCGATCCTTGGAATCGCTCAGTGGGTTACCGATCCGGCGTTGCCGTGAGCTGTGGTGTAAGTTGCAGACGTGGCTCGGATCTGGCATTGCTGTGGCTCTGGCATAGACCGGCAGCAACAGCTGCAATTAGACCCCTAGCCTGGGAACCTCTGTATTCTGTGGGTGCGGCCCCAAAAAGCAAATCAATCAATCAATCAATCAATACAAAGTGAACCACACCTAGGCACTTCATACAGATGCTATTTGAGCCAAGGACAAAGAGAAAAAAAGATCTTAATATCAGAGCCATGAGGAGGAAGGAAGAACTGCCCCCAAAATATCCATTGTAATACTGACATCTGACTTCCCAACACAAACAGCAGAACCAGAAGGCAATCAAACACTGTCTACAAAGTACTGGGAACTTCTGCTCATCGCAGACGTGACCATTTTTAAAAAAGTATTAAAAGTATTAACTTTTATTAAATTATGACTCTTGACTACACATTTCTAATATTCTATGTGACAAAATGGGACATGGACATAAAGCAGAGTTGTAGCACCCTGAAACAGGCATTTATCTCAAAGAAAGGCACTTGAATGATTAAATCACAAGGGGAACTAGCCACTTTTTAATCCAACACCGTTTTTACTTGAAAGAACAATTTAGACAAACTATGGCTATTCCAACTTGGATACTGGGGGGGGCGCTTTCTCTCAAAAACTGATAAAGTGCATATGTTGAAAACAACTTGCAGTATATGTTAATGATTCAATTTGGGCTTTCAAAGAAAAAGAGAATCTTTGAAATTTGTATTGGCCATTATGAGCTTAAAGGCTCCCCAATAAAGTTTAAAGATTTTTCTGATAAGATCAATGATGATATAAATAAATGCAATTTTTTGACCTGATATAATCAAAAGTATCAACATTTAGAAGACCTATATTATCCAATGAAGAAATATTTTCCAAATTACCAATGCACAGCATTATGTTTGCGAATTATGCATAAATGAAAGACCTTTTCAAATTGCAAGAGAGACTAAGTGGATTTTAAATAAGCTGAATATGAAAAGTTCACTGACATGATTTCAGATTCCAATTGTGAACAGTATTTAAGAAACTTCCACTTCTTTATCCATTCCTCTTTCAATGGACATTTACGTTGTTTCCATGTCTTGGCTGTTATAAATGCTGCAGTGAACGCTGGGGTGCATGTGTCTTTTCAAATTATGGTTTTCTCCAGACAGATGCCCAGGAGTGGAACTGCTGGATTAAATGGTAGATGTGGTACATATATATAACGGAGTATTACTCAGCCACAAAAAGAGAATGAAATAACACCATTTGCGGCAACACGGATGGACCCAGAGATTATCATACTAAGTTAAGTAAGACAGACAGAGAAAGACAGACATCATATGACCTCAATTGTATGTGGAATCTAAAAAAAGGTGGGGGGGGCTGCAAATGAACAGAAACAGACTTACAGACTTTGAAAACAGACATGATAACGAAAGGGGACAGGTGGCAGGGAGGGCTTGGCTGGGGGTCTGAGACTGGCATACGCTGTGGTGTATAGAATGACTGGCTAACAGCCACCTGCTGTATAACACAAGGAACTCCTCCCAATATGCTGTGATAATCCACATGGGGAAAGAATCTGAAGAAGAATGGATGTGTGTCTATGTGAAGCTGAATCACTTTGTTGTACAGAAGAAATTGTGACAACATTGTCATTATACTTCAAAAAACTTTTAAAATGAAAAAAGAAGAAATTTCCAGGATACAGAAAGGTCAAAAATTAAAGAATAAGAGAATATCTGAGTGTAAACCAAGAGAAAGCTGGTATAACTACATTGATATCAGACAATTTACACTTCAGGGAAGAAATGAAACTGAATATGAAAAGGGCATTTTATAAAATGCAAGGCCAAGTTTATCAGAATAAAGATACAATAATTCTAAATGTGCATGCTCCTAATAACCTAGCCTTAGACTATATGAAGCAAAAACTGACAAAACCGAGAGGAAACCGCTACCACCATGAAAGATTTCAATGCACCTTCTAGTAACTGATAAAACAAATGGACCAAAAACGTCAGCAAAGATTTAGAAGTTCTGTATCACATAATTAACCAATGTGACTTCATCCACTTGCATAAAATATGGCGCCCAGCAACGGCAGGGTATTCTTTTTAAACATTTACCAAAATTGACAATACGCTGAGCCATAAAGCAGGTTTCAATACTTTCGAAAGGATTAAAATCCCGACCAGAGAGGAATCCAGCCACGTATCAATAGCAAAATTAAGGGACTATTTGGGGAAATTAAGAATTCTGGGGAAGTAAGACAAACACTTCTAAAAATATAGTGGTAATAATTACTCAGCCATTAAAAGGAATGAAATAACAACATTTATAGCAACATGGATGGACCTAGAAATTATCATGAGAAGTGAAACCAGTCAGACAATTAGACAGCAACATCCAATGCTACCGCTTACATGTGGAAACTAAAAAAAGGACACAGTGAACTTCTTTGCAGAACAGATAATGACTCACAGACTTTGGAAAACCTATGGTTTCCAAATAAGACAATCTGGGGCAGGGGGGTGGGGGTGGAGGGATGCACTGAGGGTTTGGGATGGAAATGATATCAAATTGAGTTGTGATGATTTTTGTACACCTATAATTGTAATAAAATTCATTAGGTAATGGGGAAAAAATAAAAATATAGTGGATCAGACCAAAAAAATCACAAAATTTAGAAAATAGTTTGAAATATTTTAATAATCATTTATATTTAACAAATGATAACTCTATGATGCTCAGAAGCCATGCCAAGAGAAACTGGTATAACCTTCAGTGTGTACATTTGAGAAGAAGAAATGCTGACGGTCGCTGACCCAAACTTCCATCTCAAGAATCAGGAGAGAAAAACAGCAACTTAAGCCCAGAGAAAGTGACAGAAGGAGAGGCTGCTGAAGAGTCTGGGGTCTGCTCCCTCCTGGGGTCTGCAGAGAGCTGCTGTCCTGCGGAGGCGGTGATGAGCTGAGCCACAGGAGGAGGTTGTCAGCCTGAGACCCGCTCTGTCACTGTCAACTCCAGCCACTTCCTATCATCTTCCTCCGGCAGATATTTTTGCTAATCCAGTACCTACGGTTTCAATTCACATTGCCTTATTTTCTGAGAAGGTGGAGAATCTCTTCATGTGTTTGGAGCCTCACATGGTTTCTCTTCTGTGAATTGTCAGTTCACATCTTCTGCCCAATTTTCTGTTCACTTCCTTTTCTTATTTTGATGTGTAGAAATCCTTCCTATATTCTGGGTACAGATCCTTCCTTTGAGCGTTAGGTGTGTTGCAAGTATCTTCTTCCAGTCTATAGCCTGCCTTTGCCCTTGGGCACCTTACATGGAACAGAAGATTTTCATTGCAAGGTGGTCAAGTAAATCAATATTTTTCTTGGTTTTCTTTTCTTTCCTTTTTTTGGGGGGGGGTTGTTTGTTTGTTTGTTTGTTTGGCAGCACTCATGGCATGCGCAAGTTCCTGGGCTCAGGGACAAACCCATGCCACAGCAATAGCAATACCAGGCCCTTAAACTGCTAAACCGCCAGGGAACTCCTTCTTTGGTTTTTCTCTTGTGTTGTTTCAAAAGTTATTCAATACCCCCAAAGTCATGAAGATAGTCTATTGCATTTTCTCTCAAATGTGCTAAAAGTTCTCTTTCCCCATGCAGGTCATAACCCACCTGAAAGCTATTCTGGGGGGTCATGTGAGGCTGATTTCATTTTTACAGTAGGTGAAATTGAGGTTTAGACTGGTGACTGTAAGAGCCTGGAATCAAACCCAGATCTGCTAGTCCACACCACATGGCCCTGTCCTGCCACCCACGGCATCCACCCAGATGCTCCTAGTCTGATCTGTGCTGGGCTCCTGGCCCTGAGGCAGGCGCTGGGGCCAAAGACGTCAGTAGGACCCAGGCCTGCCACGAAGGCACTTAGTCTCTGGGGACCCATCACACACTGTGGCAGGGACTCCTAGGATGCCATGTTCCTGCGATGAGAAGAGCTAAGACCAGAGGAGGACCAGTTCAAGACCCACAGGAGAGGCTGGGAAAACCCTGCCCCAAAGCCAAGGCCAAGACAGCACAAAGACAGTGCTTATTTCCTAGTTACCAAACAACACAGAAAACTCAAGCAACCAGCCCCGAAGGGAACCTGGAGGAAAGGGACAGAAGCGAACGCTCCAGTCCTGCCTCTGAAGCAAGTCCAGTGTCTGTTGCTCTTTTGGCACCGCCATGCAGAGAGGAAGAAAAGGGCAGGGACACGGGGCAGCAGCTGCAGACGGCCCACCGGCCCCAGCTGCCCGACCCCCGTGCCCGGCCCGGGGCCTCTACAGCGGCGGGAGTTCCGGGCTCCACGGTGGCCTGCAGCCACGTCGGGGTTCTCACGTTTCCCAGCCAAGCCCGGCCTCGCCAGCTGCAGCCAGGTGTTTCCAGCAGCCCATCCCAACACACACACACACACACACACACACACACACGCGCGCGCACACACACACACACACGCACACACACTGCCCTGATGCCTTGGACTGGAGCCACACTCCTCCAACCCAAATGTCTGAGTTCACTCTTCTGTCCACCCATCCAAGCTGCCCGGTGACCAGTGCCGGGTGACACCAGTGGCACACCAGGCACGTGCCTAGGGCCACAGGGGGACCCGCACACACAAAGTTCAAGTTCAGAGGGCTTATCGGAAGCCTGCAGCCAGAAAACCCAACCCAGAGTGATTTGAAATCTCACCGTTTGTGGCAGAAGGTCTGTGTCAATATGGAAAACATGCTCTGAGAACTTGAACCGCACTGGGCCCCGCGAAGCATTTTCTCTCCTCGGCTCAGATCTGCTAAGCGGCTGCATTTTGCAAGGAACTTTTTCCAAGTCGAATCGGACGTAGTGCCTTTCTTTCTCTCTGACTCTCCTTTCCTTCCTCCTCTCGCTTCTTCTCTCCCTCGCCCTTTTCACTGGGAACCACTCCAGGCATTCCCAGCCCCAAAGCGCTTCATTCCCCTTGGTCCTGGAAAGCACTTCAGTTTCAAGGTGATTACAAGCTGAAGACCCGTCGTTTAAAATTTAAATGAAGCCAACCTAAATCACAGGAGTGCTCACCCATCTTAAGCAAATCATTATTTTTCGCACCCAGAACAGACAGGTTAGGCCAAGCCAGGTAGGAAGCGGGAGTGAGAAAAGTGGTGGGAGCTGACCGCTCCCTGCCCACCTCCGCTGGGGGTCGGAGGTCAGGGGGAGCCAGGCTCCTGGGCTGAGCTGCACTGCCCCACTCAAATGGCGCCAGCCCACAGCAGGGCTCCTTCTGCTCCTGGAAACCAGTCAGGGCCCCCAGGCCTTCCTTCCAAGGTGCCTCAGAGAATAAGACTTCAGGCACCTCTTGGAAGGGTTTCCAGTGCGTGGAGGGGGCGCTCTGTCACAGAGAAAGGACACCCATCCAGCAGCACACTTGGTCCTGGCCCAGTAACACACACCCTCCAGAGCCATGCTGCCCAGCTCTGTCCCAGCAGAGTAAACACGGACCTAGGGGTCACCAGGATGCAAGAGGGCCCCACACCTCTCAAGCACACTTTGTATCCTGGACTCAGGAATGAGTCGGCAAAACCCCCACCCTCGAAGAGCTTAGCCCAGCAGAGGTGTAAAAGTATCAATTACAGGAGAAGGTTGTGAGTAATACTGTCTGAGCCACTAAAACAGAGCAAAGGTGGGAGTGCTGAGCTTCTGAGATCCTCCAGGTTGGCCTCACAGAGAAAGGGCCACGTAAGCTGGGGTTTGCAGGGTGAATAGGAGTTTTCGGGTGGGCCAAGAGCACAGAGACACTCAAAAAACCATGACATCGTGTTCCTGCTACAGAAGGAGAGAGAGTCTCCAAGTCTGGACGTTCCTGTCTGAGATGACACAGCTAGGAAGTTGTAAGCTCACATTCGGAGCTGACTCCAACTTGATCCCAAGCACTTTTCCTTTGTTCCTCCTTTGCTGATAGCTGAGGCCAGGGATTGGGGTTTTGAGTCCATTTCTTCTTCCTCTTCTTTACTTTTTGGCCAAACTGCAGCCTAGACCCACCAACTAACCTGCCGCACAACCCTTGCCTCCCACCCCGACCCCCACCCCCTGCCCAGCTCCTGGGACGAGGGGCTGGTTGTTGGGCCTTGGGAGGCAGCTGGAGCAGAGCGCGAAAGAAAATAATTCACAGTCTGCGTGGCCAAGGGAGACAGGCAGCCCAGCAGCGTCCAGGAGAGCCAGGAGGCCCAGCCCAGCCCAGACATTTCAAAAACAAACCTCCGTCCAGATTTCCATCACCTCGGGCGGGCCCCACCCTCTAGGAGGAAGGTAACTTCAAGCCGCCCGGTTTCTCTCCCTTGGATCCCTTGTCTTGCAGTTTTCCCTTTTCCCTAATTAGGTTTCAGAGACCAGAACAATCTAGGCAGCTTCCTGGGCCCAGCCCGCCTGTGTGCCATGGTGTTTACTGAAAAATATTCCCAAAGTGGGATCGCGGAGGAGGGGGCTGCGAAAGATGCCTTTTCTAAATGAGACTGCGCCCTGGGGCCGGGCGCGGGGATGGGGGCTGGTCATTTACTCATAGGTACCGAGTTTCTGTTGGGGCTGATGACGTTGCAGATAGAGACAGTGGTAAGTTACACAGCTGTGTGGCTGTATTTAAGACTGCTGAATCGTAACTTCAAAAATGGTTAAAATCATAACTATTACGTTGTGGGTATTCTACCATAATAACAATTGGCCCTGTGATGCCTTGTGAATGGGTGTAAAACAGTCTTCAGGAATAATTATTTCACCAGCAGTGACGGGGTGGGGCGGGGGTGGGGGGCAGGAAGCTGCCTCACTGATTGATTGATTGATCGATTGATTGGTCCTTTGGGAAATGGAAGCCACTAGCTATTTGGACAATCTGGGCGCAGATGTGAAGCGTGAAGCGGAGGGTCTCTAGAACACCTTCGCGCTCTGGGGACGTGTGTTTAACCCGGAGGTCAGCACAGCCATTTCTCTTCTTTCAAGGAGCAAGCTAATCTCTTTGTCCACTGGCTGTGACCTCAACTCCTGGGCCCTTCATTAAGGCCATGGCCCTGCCTGCAGAGTCAGTGGGAGACTGAGGAAACCCCACTTTATCCTGGCGGGCAGGTCAGTGGAAAAGGGCTTGGCAGATGACAGCCCTCATCCCGGTCCCAGCTCAAGCGTGACGTGACCTTGCAGAGGGTCACCTGTTCTCCCTGGATCTCACCCAGCACCCTCAGCTTTGGAATGGGACCAGCATCCTTGACAAGACTGAGTCAACTACCTGTGTGTGTGTGTCTGGCACATAGTAGGTGGTGCACATCACAGGTGCTTCTCCCCTGCTGTGGCTCCCAAAGGGAGCCTTGGCTTCACGGAGCCACAGGAGATTCCCGGGGACCTGGAGGGAGCCTCGCCGAGGTGGGGCTGGCCAGAGTCACGGGTGACGTCTGGACACCTTGCTCTCGTCATTCAATCTGTGTGATTCTGAGTCCGGGCGGGGGAGGTGTGACGGGCGGAGAGGGGAACACGAAGTCAGGAGCAGAGCTGCTGCTGTCCAGCCTACCCCTGCAGAGCTGCTTGGAGGGACAGAGCTTTGGGGTGAAGCTTCAGCCATTTGGAGGCCCCTGAAAACTCAGCTCTAAAAACTGGAGCAAGAGAGGGAAGGTTGACCAGCAGGCCGGCTGGTTTCCCTCCCACAGCCCCTTCTTTCCAGTGGAAGAGGAGTTACAGGTGCCCGGCTTCGGGGTGTCCTGGAGTGGCGGTGGGTCACATTGCCAGAAAGACCTCCTGCCGACCCCCACCCGCAAAGAAGCTAGCACTTTCTCGGCCAAAGCAACTCCTCTTGCGTAAAGGAAGTCCCCTGAGAAGTTTTCTCATATGTGTCACCCGCTGACCCACTGCACAGCAGTGACCATGGGCAGCCTCTGGGAGAATCCCAGGAGAAGGTGCCCCTGAAAAGTATTTCTCAAGTTCATTTGGCCTAGAAGTCTTTTTACCCACAGGGTCTCAAGTTCTAGAAACATAGTTTGGGCTCTCCAGCTCTTAACTAGAGTTTAATCTGCTGTCAATTTTTGTCAATTTTTCTGTGGCTGTGAGCGGCCTTGACGATCGAAGTTCTTGGAGCCTTTGTTCTGACATCTGTAAAATGGGTATCCTATACCTGCAGGATCCACAGAGACAACTGTTGACGGGAATAAAGGAAATTTTCTCATGGAAGCCACAGGGGTTGCCTAAGCACCTCGTTTGTCACCCATTTCACATGGGTCTCACTTATCGTTTGTCACGCATTTCACACGGCTCTCACTTAATGATTCACACACACTCAATAGCCATTTACTACTAGTGAGAAAGGTTAATTGCCCCCTTTTGTCGTTGCTACTTGGTCTGGGATGCAGACACTAAGATGGGGGACGGAGTTGAACCTATATGGTGTCCGACAGCTATAAATTCCACTGCCAGGATCAGAATCTTCAGCCTTCTGAGCCCAAACACAGGTGTCCTCCACATCTCCAGCTGGCCCGAGCTCCTGCAGCCGGCAGAGCAGGGACCGTGAGGAGTACAGCGAGGAAGAAGTCAAAGGTCTTTGTCCAAGGAGACCACCGTACCACGGAGACATGGTGGAGCCCCGGAAGGGCCAACCAGGTGGACAGGCAGGTTTAGAAAGCCCAGAAGAAGTGAGCAGGGATGCTTCGGAGAGGAAAACGTGGGCAAAGGAGATTGATCAAAGAGGAGGATCACGTGGGATAGGGCGGTTGGGGGCGGCGCTGGGGGCGTGGTGGGGCGGGGCTGGAGGCTCTGGCCACACCCACTCGATCAAGTTGCAAGGGATGAGGCCAGATGCTGTGGGCTTCCGGGAGCTTTGTGGATTTCTGACCTGGATTGTCGGATGTTGTGAGGCTCGGAAAGGCTTGTCTGAAAGCTGTGTGAAGAACGGTCATGTGTAGCTGGCAGGAGTGTAAAGTGGTGAAACCATTCTGGCAGTTCCTGAGCTGTCTGCACAGACTTGCCATGTGACCCAGCAATTCCATTCCTAGGTGTAGACCTGAGAGAAAGGAAAAAGGGACATCCACCAAAACGGGTACACGTGTGTTCACAGTGGTAGAATTGGGACTAGTCCCCAGATGGAAACAACCCAAATGTCCGTCAGCTGATCAATGAGTAAGCACATATGCTGTGTCCATACAATGGAATAGTATGCAGCCGTGCAAAGTGTGAGATATTGACAGAGGCTCCAACATGGATGGACTTTGAAAACATCATGCTGGTGAAAGACACCGGTCACAAAGAACCACACGTTTGATTCCATTCATGTGAAAAAGGCCAGAATAGGGAAATCTATGAAGACAGAAAGTTGATTAGTGGTTGCCAGGGGCTAGGAGAATAGGAAGATGGGAGACGGTGATAGCTACCTGGCTTCTTTTAAAGATGGTGAAAGTGTTCTAGAATTGACAGTGGTGGTAGCTGAACATACCTGGGAATATACCGAAAACCGTTAAATTTTACATTTTAAATGGATAAATTGTGTGGCGTGGGAATCCTATCTCGGTAAAACTGTTTAAAAAAAAAAAACGATGGGCCACCGAGTAGTTTATACATCCGCTTAGTTAAACCTGACCTTGGCACCAGGAGGTTTATTGTGTTTCCCACTTTGCAGATGAGAAGACAGAAGGTTCAGAGAGGTCAAGCGTCTTGTCCAAAGTCCGAGCTAGAGAATAGTCACTTCAGGAGGCCAGTTCATCCTCCAAAGTCCAAACTTTTTGCGGGACAGTTATTTCAGTCCCCCAAGGCTGCTTCCCCATTTGCTGAAGGCCAAGGTCCGCATCGCCTGGCCACAGCCCCCCAAGTACACTCAGTGGCCCAGTCCACCCAGAGGCGCCCCTCTTCCTCCTCTCCACCCTCCCCCCCTTCCCCGGACAGGCCAGGGTGGGCTTTGCTTTCAGCCCAACTCTTTATCTTCAAAGGCGATTTCCGCTTCAAATATTTATGGCAAAACGGAGAAAGGGCCTCCCTTCACTAGGGGCTGACGTTTGAAGCTGGTTTCCCAGCACATGTGTATGTATTTGATTCGATTTGATTATAGTTAAATCTCTCCAAGGGCACATTAAGATCTCGTGGCCGCTGGTGGAATGCACGGACACCCACCCACCCTGCAGGTCATTAAGTACCCCAGCCACATTCAAGGGGTGGGGGCCTGGGGAGGGGGGCACTGCCGTGAGCTTCTAAGATGCCACACCCAGTGTGGTGCGGCCCCACCGCGGTCCATGGGGCTCGAGGGTACGGTCCTAGGCAGGGTGCCCTCTTGATGGTGGACACTCATCACCGTGAGACACAGACTCTGGGCAGCCAGTGGAAATCCAGCTCCGCCACTTACTAGGGGTGTGGCCGCGGGCGGGTCACCTCACCTGGTTAAACGCATTCCTTTAACGGGAAAGTGGGACCATTGTAACTTTGGGGTTTGCAAGATTAGCTCAGGATGTTACTGGCTCCTTTTGAAAGGACTTAGAGCGTAGGCTGGAGCACAGTAAGATCTCGAGAAACAGCAGCTGTTATCCTTTTCTTCTCTTCCTCCTCCTCCTCTTTTCTCCCTTCCTTTTCATTACTCCGCACAGAATTCTACAAAGAAAAGCAGCCACGCATTTTTACTACCTTACTACCTGCCCAGCCA
>PVHT021183632.1:10354301-10372751 GCA_004024745.2 Catagonus wagneri
GGCTGGCGGATTAAGAGGCCCACACTCATTCTCCATGGCCCCTGCTGTCCAAAGGCGATAAGTCCGACTCAGAAGCAGCCATGGTGCCCGAAGGATCGATCCTTCTTCTGGGTCTCGGAACACATTTAAATTGTGAGTTGCTGCTGAAGGTCTGGGGGACGCTCAAATCAGAACCGTCAGCACATTCCTGCGGTGGGAGAAGTCGGCCCCCGCGGATGACACAGCCAAGCCCAGCCCCACCCTCTCCCCACCCTGCTCCCCTCGCGAGGTGGCCGGGCCAGTGTCTCAGAGGCCCCTGGAAGGAGAGTCCAAACCCAAAGGATTCTTCAGGCGCAGTGGCGTGGGTCCAAGGACTTGACCATGGGCCCCTCCCCAGCCTCTCTGTTCATCCAAGATCGCATTTTTGGGGACCGGTCAGGACAAGGCTGGGGAGCAGTGCCAGGTCCCTTGGGGCTTTCTGCCTGCAATGGAAAGAAAGCTCTCGGGCCCTGGAGGGCAGGGGTGGGACCTCTCATTTATGGAGAAGATTCCCAGCACGAAGCCGGGCGGCGAGCTCCACAGGTGTGCTGTCCAGGCAGTGAGCCAGCCCGTCCTGCCACCAGGGCCAAGCCCTGAGGACAAGGGCTCTGAAGGGGACAGCAGAACACCCCAGAACACAGAGCGATCACGCAATCTGGACAGACCTTGCTTTGGACTTGGCTGGCGGGAGCGCTGAACCAACTTGACCTTGGGACTCCGTCCCCTCCTTGGTAGGAGGGGTCGGTGACCGTCCCCTGTCACCCACCACCCACCCACCCTGGGCTTGCTGTGAAGACATGAGACCGTCCCGGGGCCTCTACTCAGTCATTTAAAACTTGGTCTAGGAGAAACCTACTCTGCCGGCTCTCTTGTCCCTCTGTCTAGAATTCTGTCGTCCAGAAATTTACTCACGCTTTCATTTTCGAAAAAAATGCATTTTACAGAAATGCTCGTGCCCAGCGTGACCTCTGCCCAGACCTCACTCAGTTACCGGTTTCTTCGTTTATCTGTTCACTCAACAGACATATTCATTATCCCAATGTTTAGGGCAACATCATCTCTAAGCCCGGAGTTTCCTTATGCATTTCATTCAATCGAAGCGAAGGGAAAATTAGAGTTCCGGTTTCTCTGACATTTATCCCAGCTATGAAACAGCAGTGCACCAAGGTGGGTGAATTTTGAACTCAGAAACTCTGGCTTTAAGGGCCTTGTTTTAAAACTTTCTTGTAATACTCTGCTTCTCGACCCAGCAGCCCTGGATCGCAGCCTTGTCTTCCCAATCAGACATCCCCGTAAGAAATTTGTTGGAAGCAGAAAGAGACATCAGAATTTCCCTTTAACGGGTACAACCTGTGTGCAGAACTTACAGGGCCGTGGCTCTGTATGTGTCCTTTTTTCTTTTTTTCTTTTTTACCTGCGGCATATGGAGATTTCCAGGCTAGGGGTTGAATCGGAGCTGCAGCTGCCAGCCTACACCACAGCCACAGCCACTGCCACACGGGATCCGAGATGCCTCTGCGAACTACACCACAGCTGGGGATCCTTAACCCGCTGAGCCAGGCCAGGGATCAAACTTGCGTCCTCAAGGACACTGTGTCAGGTTCTTAGCCCGCTGGGCCACAGCGGGAACTCCTGCACGTGTCTTGGTACAAGAAGTGATTCTCCAAAGCAACTTAATAGCTGCGATGGGTGTAAGCAAACAAGATCCATGTATCTTTAAAAAAAAAAAAAAATTAATCATCTTCCTAATCCCGTTCACCACCCGTGTGTGAGTCAGCCTGCCCAGTTTTAAAGTCAGAACGCTGCGGCCTGAAGGCCCGAGCGTCCAATTCGATAAATACAGGCAGAAGCTGTAAAGTCAAAAGGCCAGACCATCCCAATCTGTCACCCCTTCCGCACTGAGAAATTATGTACATCCCGTGGAAGGGCTCGCCCGCACGCCTGAGGTCCCATCTGAGAGAGTCAGATCCTCGCGGTCTCCCTGCGGCCCCTCTCCCCTGCCATCCGCCCCCGTCCCGCCCTCCCCGTGTCTCCTCTGGGCAGACCAGGTGCGCTCCGTGATGGATCGCTCCGCCGGCCCCTCCATCCCGCAGGCGGCCGAGCCTGGGTGGCGGGAAGCGTCCTCGGGGTCCTTTTGATGGACGGCAGGCAAGTCCAAACTAGAAGTGAGCCTGACTCTGGGTGGGTGATTTGAGTCGAAGGGGCCCCTTCCCAGCTTCTTTCCCGACCGCCACGCCCTGTGCCCCCGGCTCTCATTCCTCCTCAGCCCTCTTCCAACTTCCTTAGGGCCCTGAGCGCATTTCGTGCGCAGAGGAGAGCCCCAGATCAGCCAAAGAGGCCGAGAAAGGAACCAAGTTTCCTCCCATTTTAGAAGACTTTTCTCTGTGATCTTAAGATAAAATCGGAAGGGTGCCGGGTCTCCAACTAGCTCCTTATCATTCAGAAAGACGGTTGCAAGTCATTTAAAAGGAGGCACGGCATCTTTAATAAATTTAATCCACGTCTGATTACAGAGGAAGAAAGCTTTTTTTCTCTTGCTCTCTCTCTTTCATCTTCCGGGGTTGGAATATTGCAATAACTGTTCCATCTGATTTTTTTTTTTTTTAAATAAGATTTGCTAAAGGTCAGTGTACCTCCTGGCCACATATGCGGCAACATTCAAATTTCCCTGGTCCGAGAATAAAAGGATTCTATCATTAAAAATAAAAGCATGAGGACATCTCTGGAGCCCATGGGGGATTTTAGAAAGAGGAGACATTTCGTTATCAAGGCGCAATCAGGAGATTTTTAAGCAGTATCTCTAATCTGCTCCCCCCGCCCACCCACCCCCTACTCCTCTTGCCTCCCCCCTCTTCTTTTCACATCAAGGTCTTTTTATCTTCCAATTTTGCATCTAAAGATGAGGTGAATACCATTAGCTCGATTCAACCTCAAGTGTAGTCAGATGGGCCTGTGATTTCTGAAAAGCACTCGCTAAGGTCACATTAAAATGTATAAGAGCATTTCGATTCCCGAGAAGGGGGCTTATTATCCACCCGTAGCGTAAAGGAGGAATGTCAGTGGCCGCAGACTTGGGTGAAAACAAAAGAGATACCAGGATTTCAGTCTTTTGTCAGCAAGCTTCTCTCTTTTTCTTTTCAGAGCTCTCCTGCCAGCCCTGCAAACAGCACTCTGCAGACCGCAAACTTAGGCCTCTTGCAAAAAAAAAAAAAAGGGGGGGGGGAAACAAGTTTAACTGGCTCCCCTTGCCAGTTTTTGTTTTAACCCTTCCAGCTGGAGTCGGCCATGACACTTGCTTTCAAATTACCAATGTGTATTTCCTTGAGAGAGAAAGAATTTGGTGTTGTGACTTTCTTTTCTTTTTTACCTTTTTTTTTTTTTTGGTCTGTCCTTTCAGGAGATGGGAGTCAGCATGTAGTTAAAAAAGCATAGATTTTGGGGTGATACCTATCTGAGGAAGAAGCCACTTGGCCACTCATGAGCCACGTGACCGTGGGTACCCACGCATTCGCTTATTCCGCAGCTGTCTGCTGACCCTCTACTATAGGCCAGATGAGGTTCTGGGTTCCAGAAATGAACCAGACAGGTATGAGAATTTGCCTTCTCACCCAGGCCGGGCTTCCTTAGAGAGATAAAGCAACACGACAGGTGGAGAATGATTTCTAAAGAAATAACACAGAAGGCTTGAAAAAAGGAACAAGTTCCCTGGTGACTCAGCAGGTGAAGGATCTGGCGTTGTCACTGCTGTAGTGCGGGTTTGATCCCTAGCCTGGGAACTTCTGCATGCCAGAAAATAAGTAAAAAATAAAAGAGGGGATTTGGGGAAGGCCACTCTAGCTAGAGGAACTGAGGAAGGCACTTCTGAGGAAATGGCAGTGGAGGTGACACCTAGAAGGCGAGACTATTCCTGCAAGTCAAAAGACATCTTGGGTGCTTGCTTTGGCATCACATCTGCTAAAATGGGGACAATACAGAGAAGATTCACACTGCCCCCGCTCAAGGATGACATGCCGCAAATTTGTGAAGTGTTCCATATTTAAAAACAAAAAAACGAAAACAAAAAACAAAGGACATCTCGGGCACAGTACAGGAACTGAAAGGGTTTGTTCTATGGGCATCTGCTACTTTGCCCACCCAGCACCCACAACACTTCCTTCCCATCAGCTGTGCTCTGACCTCATTCAGCAAAGAAAAGGTTCCTGACCCAAGATAGGCCATCAGACCCTCACCTGATGGTAGGGGAATGCAAGTTGGAGACCAGTAGCAGCTGATTCATCCTTTGGGTTGTGCTGTGATGAGAAGGCTCTTTGGTTCTGCCTCTTACAACCCTGAACTTTCTCTAGTACCATATTATTCCCCCTGTTGACTCTTCAGCTTTGCTTTAGATTCTGTGAGCCAGTCAGCCTTCCAATAAAAACTCTTTTGGCTCAGTTTGGTTAGGATTTGATATGTGATTTGATATGCGATGTGTGATTTGCAAACAGAAAACCACCACCAACATAGAAACCAACAGCAGAGAGCGAATCAGAAAAAGTAAGGGTATACCGACCTAGCTATCCAGCCAAGAAGACTCTGACTTATAATCAGAGTGGGAACTTAATAGCCGGTGGCACATAGAGGTGAAACAGGTAATCATCAGCCTCAAGGCTCTCCAAGAGAAGCCCTGAGAGTGAAGGCCTGACATAAAACAGATTGGATTAGGTTTGAAAGGGTTCTGAGTTCTTGGTTTTCAGTACGTTTATACAGCTAGAGCTAACTATAGACCAGAATGGGGGTTTGCATTTATCCATGACAGGGCCTGAGGGCAGTGACACCCCCATAGCCCTGAGCACACTAAGCACCAAGGTCTTGGTTTCCAAATACCGTTCTCCACCAAAAGGAACAAGGCCTCCTTAGAGAGTTGCATGATTCCAGGGGCGGGACAGGGAACGTACAGGAGGTACATGGAACATCTTGTGCCAGAAAGTGATGAAGTGCTCAAGGAAGGAGGAGAACATGCTAGAACAGAGACCAAGCTGAAGAGGCATGCACTGACCAAATGCGGGAATGTGAAAAAACTTAAATTTATTCTGATATAATTTGCATGCAATAAATGCACCTCTTTTAATTATAGCTCAATGTGTTTCACAAATACATAAATATATACATTTATATGACCACCACTTTAATTAAGATACAGAACATACCTATGACCTCCAACGTTCTCTTAGGCCCTATCTTAATTTATCCATCTCCAGAAGTAACCACTGATCTGATTTTTGTCACTGTAGTTTAATTTTGTCTTTTCTAGAACTTTGTAAAGATGGAATCAGTATTTTTTTTTTTTGGTGCCCGCCTTCTTTGGCTAATATAAAGTGTTTGAGATGTATCTGTATTGTCGTGTATATCAGGAATTTTGTTTATTTTTAGTATTGATAGTTTTCTAATCTACAAAAAATATAATTGGTTTAGCCATTTTTTTGATGGACATTTATCTCTAGTTTGTGGATATTATGAATAAAGTTTGTTTGAACATTCATGTGTATGGTTTTGTGTGAATACATATATTCATTTTTCTAAGGTAATACCTATGAATGGAATTTCAGATTCTTTGATGATTATTTTCAACTTCATGATAAATTTTTTCATTGCTTCCCAACATGATTTTACCATTTCACGTTCCCACCAGCAAAGTTGGAGGCTCACCAATATTTGTAATGTTTAGCCTTTTTTATTTTAGCCATTCTGATATGTATACGTTGGAATCTCATTGCGCTTTCAGATTGAATTTCCTAATGGCTAATGGTGTTCGGCATCTTTTCATGACCTTATTGGCCATGCATATAGTTTTTGTGCAGTACTTGTTCAAATATCTGCACGTATTTATTGGGTGGTTTATTTTGCTATTGAGTTGTAAGACTCTTTCTGGATACAAGTTCCTTTGCCAAATATATGTATTGCAAATTCTTTCTGCCAGTTGTAACATGCTTTCCATTTTCTTGATGGTGTCTTTGAAGAGCAGAAGTTTTTAATTTTGTTCAAGTCCATTTTACAAAATTTATTTTATGATCTGTGCTATCCATGTCCTAAGTACCCAACACACACTCCAAGGTCAGAAATGCATGTCCTATGTTTTCGTCAGAAGTTTATAATTTAAGTCTTTGTGCTAAAGCTTATAATCTACTTGAAGTTCACTACTATAAATGTTGTGAGATGGGAAAAATAATGTATTTATATGTATAATTGAGTCACTTTGCTGTACAGCAAGAATTGACAGAACACTTTAAATCAACTATAATTTTAAAAAAATCTTAATGGTGTGAGATGGAGCCAAGCTTTTTTTTCAGAATCGTTTGCTGAAGAAGTTGTTTTTCCATGAAATTACCTTTGCCCCTTTGTTAAAAATCAATCATATGTGTATGATTACACTCCATTAATCTATATGTTTATTCTTACACTGACTTGAATATTGTAGTTTTGTATTATAAATGTTGAAATTAGGTTGTACAGGCCCTCCAAATTTGTTCTTCTTCTTCTTTTTTTTTTTTTGGCTACATTGAGTCTTCTGTATTTCTCCCATAAATTTTATAATGTCTATCAATTTCTCCCAGAAATATACAGATATATTGATTGGAATTGCATTAAATCTATTAATTCCTTGGCAGAAATGATATGGCAGTATAATAAGAAATACATTTGGCAGTTCCCATTGTGGTTCAGCTGGTTAAGAATCCAACATGGCGTCCGTGAGGGCACAGGTTGAATCCCTGGCCCCGCCCAGCAGGTTAAGGATCCAGCATCGCCACAAGCTGTGGTGTAGGTTGCAGATGCAGCTCTGATTCTACCCTTAGCCCTGGGAACTTTCATATGCCACAAGAGCAGGCATAAAAAGAAAAAAAATTTTTTTAAGAAATATATTTGGTTTTGTCACCAATCCCTGGCTCAGAGCTCCTAAGATTATTGGGATTTCTTGAGTGATAGGAGTGTCTTTTGTCATTCATAACAATCCCTTTTGAATTACTCCAAGCTTCACACTAGTTGAGGTAACTAGTGAACCAGGTTGAGCTGTCTAAGTGATTGGAGAGCTGGGACCCACAGCCCCACTCACCGACTTCTAACCTCTGGGAATGGAAGGAGGGGAGAGCTGGAAACTGAGCTCTAGAAAACCACTTCATTAAAGAGATCTGGAGATCTTCCAGCTTGGTGCACACATCAGTGTGTTAGGAAGGTGGAACACACGGAAAGGGCCTGGAAGTTCCACATCTCCCCCCCATATTTTTGCCCTGTGCGTCTCTTCTTGCCTGTCCCTGCACTGTGTCCTTTCTAACAAACCAGTAAATATAAGAAAAAGCATTTTCCTGAGCTCCGGGAGCTATTCTCGCAAACTATCAAAACTGAAGGAGAGTCATGGGAAGACCCAAATTGTCTGGGCAGCTGTAGGCAGCCTGGGTACCCTTTTTGCAACTGGCATCTGCCGGGCAAACAGCCTTATGGAACTCAGCCTTTAACCCGTGCGGTCTGCACTAACTCCAGGAGTTGGTCCATGAAGCCCTGGGCTCCCAGCCGATGTCAGAGAATTGGAGAATTGCTACAGAAGACCCACACTCATTTAATGTCAGAGGCGCTGAAGAAAAAAACGTTTTTCAGATATCTTACCAACATTGAAACTTGCCATGCATGTCTCCATCATTTCGTCTCTCTCTATATATGTCTTCCTCAGCTTCCTCCATAAAAGTTTTGTAGTTTTCAGTATCACTTTTGTTAAATTTAGTCCTAAATATTTTGTTTCCAGTTATTCTTCTTTTCTGTATTTTTAATTTTTTCTTTTTTGCTGAAGTATAGTTGATGTATAGTATTATATTAGTTTCAGGTGTATAGCATAGTGATTCAGTATTTTTACAGATTATACTCCATTATAAAAGTTATTGCAAGATAATGTCTATAATTCCCTGTGCTATACAATGTATCCTTATTGCTTATCTATTTTATACATAGTAGTTTGTATCTCCTGATCTGATACCACTAATTTGCTCCTCCCTCCTTCCCTCCCCCCTTTGGTAACCACAGTTTTTTATTTTTCTATATCTTTGCACCAGTTTCAGTTTTGCATACCTCCATTTGATTATTTTTTAGATTCCACACACAGCTGATATCATACAGCATGTGTCTTTCTCTGACTTATTTCACTTCACATAATATTATCTTAAGTCCATCCATGTTGTTGCAAATGGCAGAAATTCATTCTCTTTATGACTGAGTAATATTCTATTGTATACATGCCTCATGCCTTTTTTGCCATATCTAGGGCCACACCCACGGCATATGGAGGTTCCCAGGCTAGGAGTCTAACAGGAGCTGTAGCTGCCAGCCTTCGCCACAGCCACGGATCGCCGGATCCTTAATCCACTGAGCAAGGCCAGGGATCGAACCACAACCTCATGGTTCCTAGTCGGATTTATTAACCACTGAGCCACAAGGGGAACTCCCATGCCTCATGTCTTTATTCATTCATCTGTTGATGGACACTTGGGTTGCTTCCAGATCTTGCTTGTATATAGAAATACTTTGAGACTTTTACATATTGACTTTGTATCAATTATTGGGAAATTATTCACCTTGAAGCATTTTTTCAGATTCTTTAAAATTTTCCATGAACATAATTATTGTATCTGTGAATAAAGATGGCTTTATTTGTTTGCTATCTTTACACTTTTTATTTCTTTTTCTTCTTTATTGCCCTGGCCGGGAACTCTAGGCAGTGAAAAATAGTAGTAAGGGAATTCCCTGGTGGCCTGGCAGGCTAAGGATCCGATGTTGTCACTGCCGTGGCACAGGTTCAGCCCTTGTCTGGAGAACTTCCGCGTGCTGCGGGCACAGCCAGAAAATAAAATAAAATAAGATAAAATGAATAAAATATATATTAAAAAAAGAAGTGGTGAGAATTGTCATCCTCCCCTTTGCCTGGTCTTAAGAGAAAAGCATTTAGTCTTGCTATTAAGTAAGTCAGCGGTGTGTTTTTCATGTTTTTATCATGTTGAGGAAGCTTCCTTCTATTCCCAGTTTTCTGATACTTTTTATAACACTTGCATGTCAAACATTGTCAAAGGATTTTTATGCATCTACCAAGATAATCATATGACCTTTCTACTTTTTACTGGGTAGATTGTGATTTATACTGACGGTTTTTTGAAAGTTAAATCAAATTTGTATATTAACTGTATCCTGTTAACAGTTTTGGATTTGACTTATTTGATAATATGTCATTAAGGACTTTTCTTCTCAACATTCATGAGGTAAATTAGTCTACACTTTTCTTATACTGTCTTTGTATTATGACATCACAACATTGGTTAAGATACGCTATGTTTTCTACCATATTGGTATTATTATTTCCTCAGTAGATGTTTGATAGAATTCACCAGTGAAACCATCTGGGTTTCACTGTGGGAAGGCCTTCAATTATTAATACAATTTCAATGGAGATAAGATTATTAATAATTTCTTGTGTCTATTTTGATAAGTTGTGTCTTTCAAGGAATTCTTACACTCTAAGTTACTGCAATTATTGGAAGAAAGATTTTCATCATAATTCCTTAGTGTCTTTCCATGTCTGCAGAATCTACGGTGACAGCCCCTATTTTATCCTTGATAATATATTGGTAAATATTCAGAGATGACTTTTTTGGATCAATCACTCCAGAAATTTATCTGTCAAACTTTTTGAAGAACAAACTTTGGGTTTCACTGATTTCTTCATTTCCTTTCCATTTGCTCATTCATTGATTGCTGTTCTTATCTTTTTATTTCCTTGTTTCTACGTTTTGGGAGGTTTAATTGCTCTTCTTTTTCTAATTTCTTAAGATGGAACCTTAGACGATTTTTATCAAATCTCTCCTCTTTTCTAATGTAAGCATTTTCTTTAATTTCCTCCAAAAAAAAACAGAAGCAGTACAAATTCTGATATATTTGCTTTTATTTTACCCACGTAAAATATTGTCTAATATTGCCTTTACATTTCTTTGACTCATAGGTTATTTAAAACTGTGTTGTGGAGCTCCCATCGTGGCTCAGTGGTTATTGAATCTGACTAGCATCCATGAGGATGCAAGTTCAATCCCTGGCCTTGCTCAGTGGATTAAGGATCCGGTGTTGCCACGAGCTGTGGTGTAGGTTGCAGACATGGCTCGGATCCTATGTTGCTGTGGTGTAGACAAGTGGCTACAGCTCCAATTCAACGCCTAGCCTGGGAAACTCCATAGCTCGGATTGCTATGGTTGTGTCGTAGGCTAGCAGCTATAGCTCGGAACTGACCCTTAGCCTGGGAACTTCCCATATGCCACAGGTGTGGCCATAAAAACAAACCAAAAAAATATTGAAAACAATTTAAAAAAAAAAAGAATGATAGCATTAGAAAATCACCATTTGGCAGCCATCATAGTAATATTTAATTCAGCCAAGAAACATCAGTAAGTGATAAAACTTGTAATAAAAATTTGATGAAAAGAGGGATATTTACACAATCCCCAAGTACATTGCCACCCCTCCAAATATTTATTAATTACAAAAGAAGGAGGAGGAACCAGGCAGATACCACCAGTGATAAGTTTACAAAGCCAGTGATGGGACACATCAAAGTCCTAACACCGTCATACTGGTAGCAGGTGTTAAGGACAGAGCGGGGGCTGGTAAAGGACAGAGGCAGGGAAGTCAGGTAAGAAGCTACTGCAACAGTCCAGGGGGGCAATGTTGAAATTTGATATTACGGATTGAATTTGTGGGCTTCCTTTCCCAAATTAACATGTTGAAGACCTAGCCTCTGTCCTGGAAGATAGGGCCTGTAAGGAAGTGATAAAAGTTAAGTGAGGTCGGAAAGGCGAGGCCTTAATTCAATAGTGCTGGTGTCCTTTTGAAAAGAAAGAGATACCAGCGCCCTCTCCACCTTTTGAAGACACAGCAAGGCAGGAAGAGGGATCTCTCCAGGAACCAGATTAGCTAGAACCACAATCCTGGACTTCTAGACTTTAGAGCTATGAGAAATAAATGTCTTTTGTTTAAATCCACCCTGTTTTCTCATGGCAGCCCAAGTCAATTAATACACTGTGAAAACAGATGAACAAAGCATCACTTACTTGACACTGCTGACAAAGATACATACCCTGAATCACGAGGAGACATGGACAGATCCAAACTAGTAAATATTTTACAAAATAATTGGCCTATGATCTTCTAAACTGGCATGGTCATAAAAGTCAAGGAAACATCGAGAAGCTGTTCCGATCTTAAGAAAGTTAAAAAGACATGACAGTTAAGAAGAAGACACAATCATGAGTCCTGTGGCTGTGTAGGACATTATTGGGACAACTGGAAATTTTGAGTGGGGTAATTTTCTGATTCCGAGAGTTCTATTGCCGTTATGTACAAACAAATTTTTTTCCTAGATACACACTAAAATACTCATTCAAGACAGAACAAAGTGTCAGCAACCTATTTTCAAATGGTTCAGGGGGTAGAGTCCTTTCTACTGTCTTGCAAACGTTCAGAAGTTTGAAATCATTTCAAAATTAAGAGGTGAGAATAAATACCGCATCTCTGAGAGAATTTTAATGATCGAATATTTGATAGATGCTGATGAATTTGGAGAGCACCATGGCTTTAGATAAACTTACTTAGATAATGAATCCAGTTGCATTAACTATTTCTCCATCCGGTCTGTTTTCAGAAGACTCTTTGGAGCAGAGGTATTTTTTTTCCTTTTATTTGTTCTGCTATACTGATCAAGTTTTCTACGTTTGTTTTCCACTACTGGTTCAGAAGTTATACATCCTATCATTCTGGTATTTATTTATCTATCTATTTATTGCCTTTTAGGGCCGCACCCCCAGCATATGGAAGTTCCCAGGCTAGGGACTGAATCAGAGCTGCAGCCACCAGCCTACACCACAGCTACAGCAATTCAGGATCCGAGCCACATCTTTGACCGACGCCACAGCTCACTGCTATGCCAGATCCCCAATCCACTGAGCAAGGCCAGATATCGAACCCGAATCCTCATAGATACTAGTCAGATTCGTTTCTGCTGTGCTACAACGGAACTCCATCTGGTGTTTGCTTTTAAATTTTAACATTGTTTATTTTGCATTTCCTTCCTTCCTTCTGAAGTATTCTTTTTTTTTTTTTAACTCCCATGAAGCCTCAATCCAACCTAAAAAGAGGTGAGGCCCTGGTAGAAAGGGAACACATGCACACACATCCTGCCCTCTGCCCTTGACCTCCAGCAGTGTGTGACCTTGGACGTGGTTCTAGACCCCTTTCTGCCTCGGTTTCCTCACCTGGCTTAGCCCGGTGCCTAGTATCTAGGAGGTTCTCCACGTGCGAGTGTATCTGGAATTACCCTTTTGCAGATGAAAATTAATTTTGTAGGTCAAAACCTACGCTCTTAATAAAATAAACCAGATACAACAGAAGAGAAAATGTCAGAGCATGCAGCACCAACCAAGGATATTAAACAAAGGTGGCACCATCCAACAGAAACGCAGCATGAGCCACATACGTAATTTTAGATTTTGTAGTAGCCTCTTTTAAAAATGCAAAGAGAAACAGGAGAAATCAATTTAATTTAATTTGTAATAAGTTTAATGAACATTCATTACCTCTTGTAAGCACAAAATTAAAGAGACAGAAAAAGGACACTTTTCCTTATGACGAGAACTCAGGATTTACCTTCTTAACAATTCTCACGTAGAATATAAAACAGTGTTAATTATATGCATCATGTTGTACCTTCTATCCCCGAGTACTTTATCTTCAACTTTTCTTTTTCCTTTTTCCCTTTTTTTTTTGGTCTTTTTAGGGCCACACCTGCAGCATATGGAAGTTCCCTGGGCTAGGGGTCCAAATGGAGTTGCAGCTGCCGGCTACACCATAGCCACAGCAAGGCCAGATCCAAGCCACATCCACGACCTACACCACAGCTCATGGCAACACCAGATCGTTAACCCACTGAACAGGACCAGGGATTGAACCCGTATCCTTATGATTACCAGTCGGGTTCGTTACCCAAGAGGAACTCTATCTTCAGCTTTTCTTATCGTATAACTGAAAGCTTGTACCTTTTGATCACCTTCATCTAATTCCCTGTCTTCACCTCCTGCCTCTGTAACCACAAATCTGATCTCGGAGTGTTTGTTTGTTTGTTTTTGAAGTATAATTGACCTACGACACTATGTTAATTCCTGTGGCACGACATAGTGATTTGGTATTTCTATACATTTCAAAATGATCACCAAAATAAGTCTAGTTACGATATGTCACCATACAAAGATATTACATAGTTACTGACTATATTCTCTGCATTGTACATTTCATATCTGTGACTCATTTATTTTGCATCTGGAAGTTTGTACCTCTTACCCCTCTCACCTATTTCTTTCCCCTCTCCAACCCCCCTCCTGTCTGGCAACCACCTGTCTGTTCTCTGTATTTATATTTCTGTTTCTGTTTTGTTACATTTGTTCATTTGCTTTTTTAGATTTCACTTATAAGTCAAATCATACAATATTTATTTTCCTCTGTCTGGTTTGTTTCACTTAGCATAATACCCTTCAGGTCCATTCATGTTGACATAAGTGGCAAGATTTCATTATTTTTATGGCTGAGTAATACTCCTTTGTATATTATAACACATCTTCTTTATCCATTCATCTATCGCTGGGCATTTAGGTTGCTTCCATATCTTAGATGTTGTAAATAATAGCTGCAATGACTCTAGAGGCACATATGTCTTCCTTAAGTAGTCTTTTCATTTTCTTTGGAAAAATACCCAGGAGTAGAATTGTTGGGTTGCATGGAAGTTCTTTTTTAATTTTTTTGAGGATCGTATTTAGACTCACCATTAACTGCAGCAATTGTTTAAAAACTCAGACCAGCCAAAGAACATTGCAGAGAAGACTATTCTAACCTCAATATTGTTTGGAATTGTCACTGTGTCGTGATAATTAAAAGCCACCTCCAGCTTGAGTGGGTTTTATTTGTTGGTTGAAATCTCCTGCCTGCCCCTTTGCCTGCTCCCCCAGGCCTTGCCCTCGGCGCCTCATTTCCATTTTACAGATAAAGAGAGTACATAGGCTCTGCGGAGGCTCAGCACGGGAGGCAGGACCCAAAGTCAAGGCAAACCGAGGCCAAGTCCACCCTCCTTGCACTCTGCCCAGCTGCGGCAAGCCTGGAGGTGCCAAAGCAGAGACCTCTTCCCGCTCCGTGTGAGAACACCACCCCTGCCCCGCCCCCGCTGCCTTTGAGAGAGGTGCTCAGCGGAGAGCTCCTGAGAAGGGACACTCTTCCTGGAGGGGGGACAGCCTTCGGGAACACAGCCCCCTCAGGGGTTCCATTGTGGCTCAATGGGTTAAGGACCCTGCTAGTATCCATGAGAGCACGGGCTGGATCCCTGGCCTCGCTCAGTGGGTTAAGGGTCCAGCGGTGCCGCGAGTCGCGAGGTCACGGATGCGTCTCGATCCCGTTGCCGTGCCTCTGCCCTAGGCCAGCAGCTGCAGCTCCAACCCCACTTCTAGCTCAGGAACTTTCAGATGTCGCAGGCGTGGCCCTAAGAAGCCAAAAAAGACGAAGAAGAAGAAGAACACAGGGACCGAGAGCTGGGTTCGAATCCCAGCCCCACCTTGATGGCCTTTCCAGGGTCGCCTGTACGGAGCCTCTCTCCAGAGGCCCCCGGGGGGAAAGCGTGTTGTTTAAGTGGTGGCCTCACACGAGGGGCCGCGGACCGTCCTGTCTCCAACCTGCGCGTGGGCATCTGCCTCCCGCGTCTTGCAGGATCCTCGTGGCTGCCATCTGCAGGGAGCCAGCCGGACCCGGGGCACCGGGCCAAGAACAGCGTGGATGCCGGAGCCGCCCGGGAGCCAAGCGGCACCATGTGTCTGAGCATTATCATTTACACTGAGGAAGCGGGTATTTAGAAAACAGGGCTGGTCCCAAGCACGCCATCTGTGGCCAAGCGTCCCGGGCCCGCCGCACCATATTGCGCGAGGCGCCGGCGGAAGGAAACAGCGGCCACGGGCGCGCGCGGTGTTTGTTTGGTTTGGGGCTTTTGTTGTTTTTTGTTTTTTGTTTTTTTTAACAAATTCAAATGTGCCTTTCCTCACTTCGCAAAGCAGACTGAATGGCCCCACAAGTCAGAGTCGCTGGAGGGGGGAGCGAGGGACGACTGCGGCGGCGCGGGACGATCCGCGGGTCCGGGAGGTAGAGAAGCTTCTGGCGAGGGCTGGCCCCTGCCGAGCGCCCTACACACTTGATGTGTGTATGTGTGCATCTAATTTCTTTAAGCCGCGCAGCCGCCTTGAGCGCTAGATGCCGTTACTACTCCGTTATGTAGCCGTGGAAAGGAGAGCCCAGAGAGGTGGAGTAACTGGCCCATGGCCACACAGCAAAGTCGGATCCCAAGCCGGGAGCCAGGTTTAGTCCCCATCCACCCCGGCTGCCCCTAGGGCCCTTCCATCCTCGCTTCCAGGTCTTTCAGGCACCTTCCACGCCTCTCTCACGTGGCCCTGCTGTATTTGGCTTCTGGCACGGATGGAATGTGAAATCATCTTCCTGATGAATTTCTTGTCTTCTGTTGCCCTCACCAGACCGTCGGTTCCTTGCAGGCCAGGCTGCTTTCTTCATCCCCGTATTCCTTGCGACCGGGGGTGCAAAGCATCACTTTCTTATCTATGAACCGAGTATGACACCTTCTCCACCGCTGGGCTTCCTCGTCTATAAAATCAAACACTTGCCTTGGGGGTTGGGAGGATTCATGGTAGAAGGAGCAGTCCCAGGGTGGAGCCTGGCCTGGGAACTCACCTAACCCCAGATGTCCACTCTCCTGACACTTGTCACCTTGCATTCAAGTCTCCTGCGTATATACCTGGCTGTCCCCAGCCCAGGTAGGGCAGAGCTGTGTTTACCTCCTCCTCTGCTACTCTGCACGTAGTAAATGCTCAAGAAACGATCCCCGATTCGTGAATAAACAGCCCCCCGTTCCCTCTTCCTTTTCTCAGCCTCAGTTTCCCCATCTGTAACATGGGCCCCTGGTCTCTAAATCTTTGTCTGGCCCTGACACCCTTTGGTCCAGCCCCTTCAGCCCCAGGAAAGCACTGGATGAAGGAGGAAAGCGGTTTGCTGTTAAATAACGCAGGCCCCGAGGTGCCGACTCCCCCCAGCCCTCCCCACCCCCTGTCCACACCTGGAGGCGGGCAGCACCCTCTGGAGGAGCTGGCCTATTAAGGCACAGTCATCTCACCACTGCTAAGTGGCTGCAGGAGAAACTGGGTTTGGAAAGCGGCAGGCAGGCTCTGCTTCTGGAGCGCTTGGTAAAATTTGGTGAAATTAGCGGTGAGGGAACACACGCTACTACTATTATTATGTTTCCTTGGCACGCTGGCCCTTTTGCGGGCTGTCTTTCTTTCTTTCTTTTTTTCTTTCTTTCTTTCTTTCTTTCTTTCTCTCTTTCTTTTTTTAGGAAGGGGAAAAAAATGCTCTTTGGGAACTGAAGCAAAATAAAAATGCCAAGAATTAAAAATGCAAATTCATCCAAGATGTTTTCTGCCCAAGACGGCAATGGCCACATGGCTCGATAACATTTTAAATGTTAAAAAATGGGTAATTTTCAGTAAAAATCAAATTTGCCAGAGCCCGAGTTTAAACGAATCCCATATAGCACTCGGGCACCCGGCCAACGTGCATGAACAACGAGTCCCTTCAGAAGGTTATGTGCTATTAAAATGAGGAGAAAACACAAACTTCGCATATGCACCGCGGGTCCTTGGGAATCAGGAAAGCACTGGTGGCTGGGTATGGATCCAGCTACGCCTTGCCCGGCACTTGGTTTCCCCAGCTGTAAAACGGACACAAATAAAATCCAACTCTGGGCTTTCTAGTAAGGCTTTGTAGGAGTTCCCGTCATGGCTCAGTGGAAACAAGTCTGACTAGCCTCCATGAGGACGCAGGTTCAATCCCTGGCCTCGCTCAGTGGGTTAAGGATCCAGCGTTGCCGGGAGCTGTGGTGCAGGTCACAGATGATCTGGCGTGGCTGTGGCTTTGGTGTAGGCTGGCGGCTGCAGCCCCAGTTCATCCTCTAGCCTGGGAACCTCCATATGCTGCGGGTTCAGCCCTAAAAAGACCAAAAACCAAAAAGAGAGAGAGTTTGTAAAAACCCCAGTAAATGTTTTCTTAATAAACACTGAATAAATAACTCACTGAGCAGAAGCTTCTAAGGACAGGGACAAAATCAGAATTGTATTCCCTCTCGCCCCAGTTACCGCAGGGCCCAGACAAGGGTCAGGCTCCTAAGAGGTGGTCGGAAAGTGCATGGGGAGAGCTGGCAGCCCACCGGTGCCCAGTACCCAGTGTCACGGTTCAAGAGCCCCATCTAGGAGTTCCCGTTGTGACTCCGCGGTAACAAACATGGGGACGCAGGTTCGATCCCCGACCTCGCTCAGCGGGTTAAGGATCCGGCGTTGCCAAGAGCTGTGGTGTAGGTCATAGACACGGCTCGGATCTTGCCTTGCCATGGCTGTGGTGTAGACCGGCAGCTGCAGCTCTGATTCGACCGCTAGTCTGGGAACTTCCGTATGCCATGGGCTCAGCCCTATAAAGAAAAAAAATGAAAAAAGCCTCCGTCTAGCCAGAGGGGTCAGGGCTCAAAACAAAAACAAACGCCTCCCCCACCATCATCTTCTTGTGATTTCCTTGCTCAGAAGTGTGGGGAGCCCCGGGCTTACTGCTGGGGACACCTGAGCTCTAATCCCCCTCCGTCTCTCACGGGGCGTGAGACCGCTGAGGGCCTCAGTGTTCCCAGCTGTAAAGTGAGACCACGGTGGGCCCACCTTGCAGCGCTCCTGTGAGCATGACCCACACAAAGCTTTGAACCCCCGTATGGCCCGCGGTAAGTGTCGAAGGCGGGAGGCTGTTTAATGCTCCGTCTTACTGCTCTTCCTCAAAGCAGCTGCCACCCTGGTGTCCCTTCGTCCAAGAGGACTCCTGCATCTGACCAAGGTGCCCCCCCTTAGCTGACGAGGTGCGGGGGGACCGGCCCCCTTGTGCTGGGTCCTGCTCAGGGGCCTCGCACTTGCCTGGATTGTCCCCTCACCCCAAAGTCAGATTTGCCCTCCTCTGCCGAGAACCCGCTGGCAGGGATGGAGTGGGCACTTGGTTGTAGGAGTCCCAGTAAGGGACCAGAGATGGAGAGGAAACCCAGGGGACGCTGCGAGACCACTGTAAGTTAATAAATGCTCCGGAAAGCCATCAGATCCAAGCGGGCTTCCCCGACTAGTCGAGGAGCGAGAACTGCATCCAGCTATTGGGTGGGGGATGGGGTGAGGTCAGATTCAGACAAGGGCAGGAGTTTGAGGACTGCCCTTGCCCTTGGGCTGATTTGAATACACACCTGACCAGACACGAAGGAGGAGC